>JAMKCH010023635.1:0-20928 GCA_023653785.1 Ophioderma brevispina
AATAATTATGCGAAAAACCAATCGATTGAAGGAAGAAACCATGCTTCTAACAAAGAGTCCCGCATCCCTAATGAACAAAAGTATCCCGATGACCCCTGTTAATTTTGCTTAGGAAAGAGATATTTGAGTCCGATGATAGCCTTCATGTGATCAGTTGTTATGTTGTTTTCACTCGCTACGTGTGACGAATGTAAAATACCGCGGGTCTATAAATATGCCATTAAGGATTTTCCAAATACGACGAACGAAACCATTATGGTGGTGCCCAAACTATGATAATGAAGTGCGTATGCTCAGTCATTATAATACTTTTGGCACCTCGATTTTGGTTAGCCGTTTCGGTTAGAATATCGGGTCTGGGTTATATTTACGCAGTGATGAGGCACAACAAAGCGTTCATATAATTGGAAAAAAGGCGTACGGATAGATCCCGGAGCTAGATTCCAATCACTGATATCTTTATGGATTGGCTACGCAACGTATACTAGATGAATGAAGCAACGGCCGACATTTGCGGTCTACCGAACACAATAGCATTCCAGAGACACTGTTTCCAAATACATTAACGAGACATGAGGAGATTTCAGAAAGAAGCGCCCCCAATTTTTTTTCGAACCAGGGTTTTTGCCATACTTGGACGCTTTCCAATGTATTAGATCACACTGGAAGTGAATAAAGACGAACACACCGTCTTTATGTAAAAGATTATGATGTAGTACATCTTTTCTGTCGTGGCACGACAGAAAGTCAAAGCACGGTGTTCTATGGGAAAATTACTTGATAGTCAGGGCAAGTTTAAACAAGGTTGGGTTTCTTTGTTACTGTTGGTCCCCAATAACCCTTCGAAACGTTTTTGGTAGGTGGTCTACAATCGATCCAGTGCAATTTGAGGAAATCGTCTCCTCAAAAAAATCATCTCCTGTTTGAATTGGCTTGATTCTGTAGTATAGACCGATTCAATATGACGTCAGCCACCAAGACATGTGGTGGACAAGATGCATAACATTCCAGGACTACAATTCATTTAGCTGTCAATCGATCCATGTTTAGCGATTGACAGGGATCATTACATGTGAAGTATTGTAGTATGGAATGCGTCTATCTTGTACACTAACATGGCTGGCTAGTTGAATACGGTCTTATTTCAAATACACGATGGTTAGAGGGAAATAGGGCACACTATTTACCGAGGTACTGGCTATACGGACTATCCAAGGGGGTGAAGGCCCATTCAAAACCAGTCGTCCGTGATGGGCGGTGACACTTTGATATTGAACGGAATACTTATAGTTTGGGGCTTGTATTTTTTTTAACAACAACATCATGTCAATTCGATACAAACAATCCGCCAAAAGTATCAGTTGTTGGATGTGGGTGCTATTGGGTGGTTAAATTTGTCCTACCCATGGCCACACAACGGAATGAAATGACACGTCAGTCGTCTTGATTGAAATAAACCGCCTCAAGAATACATCATTCACCTAAGCGCGCATGCATATGAGAAAAAGAGTATCTGAGCACAATGATCCAGGTGAACTATTATTAAACCTGGCCACCTCTAACACATACATCAATTTGTATCATAACGATTATGTTATCATGCAAGGCGGCAACACAGTATGTGGAGGAAGCGGGGGCAGCCATTACTTTCTATTGTTGGTACTCGATGTTTCTTTGTGTTTTCTGTTCTCTTTTTTCTTCTGGGGGGGGGGGGGGGGGGGGGGGGGCGGGAGCGGGGGGGGCGGGGGGGGGGGGGGGGGGGGCCGGGGGGGGGGGGGGGGGGGGGAGGTCGGGCAAAACAGCGAGACGATGAATTTCTAAGATTACGTAACGTTTTGACTATCTATTAATATAGAACCTCTTTGGACCTATCACCCCGAACCCGAAAGGGTGAGGGATGATAGGCCCGTAGCCAGTAACAAGGGAAAATAGTCTGCCCCTATTTCCCCCCGATAAAAATCATGTAGTATTTGTTTTATTACACCTCACTGTGACTCTGGGGACGAGGTGTAGGGAAACAGTTCAATCTAGGGAAATAGCTCGCGTAATAGGAATCAGCCATGAAATAGAATGATTATGTTCATGAATATTCATGAGGGGTAATCTGTTATGTACGTTATCCACATTTCAATGGAAACAGTTTGGGTAAATGACGGCTCTTAAAACAAACCTCTTGGGCTCTTTTTGGATACCAATATGGCCGTCAGTGCTTCAATCGAAGACTCGGTTTCCAATCCAATCTATAGAGATCAGTGATTCCATCACATTTTATAATATGGGCAGTGTCAAAGGTCATTGGAATTATTCCATTATGCCAAATAGGTAGCAATAAGCTTACATGTTATCATTGACTTGTACTCAACCGTACAACAGCTAAAGATGTGGCAAATATTGATTTTGAGTAGGCCCGAAAGTGAGAGCTAGTCCGGACAGCAGTAGAATCTATAACCTGTCAGTGTAAGATGGAAATGACCCCATTCTTTTGTCATTGATATTCTACACAATGTCAGAGGAAAAGCTCCAACTTGTGACAAAATACACTATAGCTATAAGTATATTTACCCCAGGATGACATTGGACTATTCCATCTTTTGGTGTTTTGATTCTCAATTACTTTATCAAGGTCATTTTTCATTTATATGAACCAAAGTTATAGTAGTATAACCACACAATTACTTGATTTTGCAGTAGTTACACAAATTTTTTATTTGCTAATAAAAGTATTGCAAAATAGTAAAACTTGAGCCTTCAAAGTGGCTGCTGTTATCTGTTTAGAAATCGTGAGCAATGATTTCAGACAATGTCCCTCTTCTCTTTATTATGAATGTAAAGAAAGGAAGCTCTTACATTGCTTTTCATTTCGGGTAGGTCTCAGGGCCGTTACTTTCTTCGAAGGGGATCCAAATATTTTGTAGAATTTTATGACACAGCATCAAAAAGACTTTCAATTGGAGAATCCTCCCTCCCATTTAAGTGTTCAATTTTATGACTTAAATTAGTATGTAAAAATGTAATCTCATGAGGGGTTCGTGTAAAAACGAGCTATATATTGCGATTGGTAGCATTTTGAAAACATAATGCAATTAAAGATTTTACCGTATTTCTATATGCAGAGATAGCCATCTATAATTTTGGTGATACTCAACCGAGTAAAAACAGTTGGCAATTCAGGGTTCCTGGTCTTGTCGGGTGCGTTTTGATACATAAACATCATTTTTGTTAAAAAAAGCAGATAGCCATTGGTTTCAATTAACCTCGATATTCGGACCCCCCCCAAGAAATGTGGCCTCCTTAATATATAACTACTGTGGTCATCTTGCTTTACCTCTAACCAGGGGCGTAACAGGCGGGGGTCAGGGGGGCAGGTTGCCCCCCCCCCCCCTGACGACTTTGGCCGAGAAAAAAATTGCAAAAATCATGCTAAATCAGCCGTTTGTTTAGCCCTCTGCCGGAAAAATTTTGCCTTTTGCCCCCCTTAGATGGAAAATTTCCAAGACTGGGAAGTTTGCCCCCTCATAGCGGCAGCCCGTTACGACGGACGTACGCGCCACTGCCTCTAACCAACGTATTGTTGTAACACGGTAGGAGTTGCAACCACCCGAACACTTTTACCAACGTCACATCCAACGGTGGTAAACTTCATACCAATGGGCACGCTTCTTGAGTATCGCCTTTCTATTGAAACATAACCAAATAAATACCAACATCCTCCTTTTTATAAGTTCAATTACCTCATAATCACAAGAAGTCCAAATTTCCCGAAATTCATCCTATAGGCCAGAGGCCCGTAGCCAGGAATTTATGGAGAAGCGGACCTTTTTGCGTACCAAAAAAAAAATTTTCACCGTCCGTCTCACATCCAAATTCTGAAGAAGCGGGGGGAGGGGGGGGGGGGGGGAGGGGGGGGGGCAGGGACAGAAAAAAATCGTCGCAGCGTTTGAGAAAACAACAGTATATAGTACAACGACAATCGTAATGCGATAGTTAACAGCTGCTTATTCCCTTGCTTAGTCATTCATATACCATGCACCACACTCTACCGAACAAAACTTTTAATTGACACATGACCTTATACATGGCAAAAGCGGACCTTCAACATCATAAAGCGGACCTTTGTCTTTTTGGGGGGTGCGTCGCTAATTAATTGATCATTAAAGATGATAGATACAGAGTGATCACCATAGGTATTACCGCAGTGAATTTCACTCTTTTGATGTGAATATTATCACTCTTTGTGATAGTCTTTACATTTGAATTATTTTCCGTTCAAAACCCTAACTATAATTACACAAAGGAATATAACTACTCTATCAAACCCATGTAAAACTTGATGCATATGATATTAATTTTGTTTACCCTATGATGTAAACAACATTTATTGATAACTGCATACTGGGAGATTGAACGCCACGAACTAAATTGGCAGAAGAAGCAAAATTGGAGAAGAACAAGTAGTAATTATCTTGCCGATTCCCTCCAAAATACTGAAAACCAACTCACTAAATTAGGCAAAAATAGAAATCCAAAAGAGTCTTATTGCTTTATTGAAGCCGAGACCTATTTTTGGATGCAAGTTAATTTTGTAAGGTATGACCAATTTTATAAGCACACATTGTCACTGGTTGCACTGCATTTTGATAACACACGCGTCTGTAAAGACTAGTGTACTCTCTAAATTTCTTAGATTAAATGGGGGGACCAATCTGATTTTAAAGATTACAATTTTAATCTATTAGATTTATATTTCAATCTATTTTGATTAAATTTTTTATCTAAACTTGGATTTTTCCTTAAAGCGGCACTGGCACATTTTCACAAAATACGAAATTTCTGAAATTTGCTCTCAAATGATAGTCTAGGGCATTGAAGGAATAGAGATACATTTTACACATCAAAATAACATAGTTAAAAACAGAGAGGGGCGTTAATAAGAGGTTAAAGACATCCAGGTAATTTGTAGGCTAACTTTTAAGTTTTCCATAACTTTAATCAACAAATGTGTACATTACATGAATGTCATAGACTCGTGCTCATTGATATATTAAAAGCACAAAGGTCACAGACCGGTCAAAGAGGGTGCGCGGCGTGGAAAACATGCATACGGCGTACGTTTGCTTGTGTTAAAACGCCATTTCCGCCGTCTGCTGAATTAATGTCGCCGGCGACATTAATTATAAAATCGATCTGTTTACCCATAAGGAAGCTGATTTGATCTTAATCATTTCAGGTGAGGGCTAATGTATATAAAAGCTTTACAACCATGCAAAAATATTGATTTTGAAAAATCTTGAGGGCGCACTATTTTTCAAATGTGCCAGTGTCTCTTTAATAGCAATCAAATTAGATTAATTTTTAATCTAAGAAATTTAGAGAGTACAACAAGCCAAATCGCCATTATAATTTCTTTTTCGGACTCGCGCCCTTTGACCCCGTCAATATTTCAGAAAATTATCTTTTGTACATTGGAAAATTGTTCTAAAATATTTTTTTCGAGATGTAAAAGTGTTTAAATGTTTTATTTTTATTGACAATATAATGCTGGAGTAGTTAATAAAAAATAATTAAGAAAACAATCTTGACGTGTCAAGATCAGGAATCAGAAAAACGTCCCCGCTGTGCAGTGCACATTTGTAATACTGATTCGGCTTATTAGATAGCCTCCACACCAAAAATAAAATATTTTAAAAACTGCTTTTACAATCCAAACGCACATATTAAAAAGATATGTTTTATGAAAGTGAACAATTCGAAGTAATAAACAATATTCAGTCTGCGTGAGAATCATTAACAACTGGCTAAAATCAATGTACAAACACAAGGTCCGTATGCACAAAAGAGTAGGACTGGGTTCATAAAGTTAGGACCTGGTCTAAGTGTAATCTAGTCCCACAAGAAAAGCCATTTCCTTAATGGGTTGACAATAAGGTATTTGTATTTATTTGAAAATTTGCATTTTAAATCTTTGAAAATTGATTTAATCTTTCGAAATTGCTAGTTACTTTATGAAGAAAATGTGAATAATCCATCAATTTTGAACAAAACTAATTTTGACTTAGACAGGTCTAACTTAAACCTGCGTTTAATTTTTGTGCATACGGACCTTAACGTTTTGGCCCAGATTTCTAAAAACGGAGCGTAACTAGGGTTTATTTCTACAGCTTGTGAGTCAATAAAAACACAGAATTAAAAGAGATTTTCCATCAGAAAGAAAATTACGACGCAACTAATTTGATCGGATTTGATTGTCCATATTCTCATTTGTGATTGTTATGGAATTTTGTACAAACTTTTGTGAAAGGGAACGTATGGATCTACCGCAAGACTATACCTCGTCCGGCAGGAAGAGCGATTTCAACACTTTCGGCAGCCATTTTGCGCACGCCGACTTGTTTTAATTTTGGATAGTGTGAGTTACCGCGATGGCACATCTAACGCTGCCGTTGTTGGCGTGAAAAAGCTACTTACTTCTTGCCGTTTAGACGACGTATAGTACGAAGTCTTGCTTGTGATCGAAACATTTGAATTTGTCATTTGAACAGTCATGTTTTGTATAAAGGCAGGGCTGTATATAGACGTTGTCTCAAACCCTGCTTCATAGTCTTTGCAATTATATTCTTTTCCCATAAATGTTTTACAGCTTTTATTTATGAATTGACTCGGCACTGTTTTTCTGTCTTCGCCGTATCGAAGAATATTTTTCAAAGCATTTATGGGACTAGGTAATAATAACATCAATATTTACATTACAAGCAATTCCACACTTGAAAGACTTTCATATTGTACTCTTGTGTAGCCGACATAAAAAAGGCTCCAGTCGAGAATGGCGCGGGCTATAGTTAAAGCAATAATAGCACTTTTTTAGAAGAGCGCCCGAATTTTCAAATATTTTGAGCTTTTCGCACAGTTGCATTGGTAATTGGCCAGTAAACTATACCTGCGAATAGTAAAGCTCGATCTTCTTTATGTGTCACATAAAGAATTTCTTTAATTTGAGGTAAAATCGACCTTCTGAAAACGTTTCACTCCGTGAGACGTTTTCCGAGATTGGCCCGTGTTCATAATGGACAGGCAGAATTTCGCGTTTCAAGATCTGCCGTTGACTTAGGCTCGGAAGGATCCGAAATCTAATTACAAAATCCCTTCTTTTATGACGCATGCACACTTTTTAAAACATTATGTTCAAGGTATGGTTATTAGACAATTACCAACACAACTGTGCATTTATCTCACAAATTTGAAAATTGGGGCGCTCATTCAAAAAAAATATTACTATTATTAGCTTAAAGGTACATTCATTTTCTAAAGGCATGTTATAATAAAAGTTTATATGCAGATATCAAACAAAAACGATATCGTGAGTTAATTTGTTAGTATTCGTCTTTCATGGCCGTTTTGGGGAGTTAGGGGTTTAAATTAGTTTGGAAACGAATCTCCTTTTTTAAACAAGAATTAAAGTTAAGATTTTGCCACAGACATTTAATGTTATTAAA
Source organism: Ophioderma brevispina (assembly GCA_023653785.1). NCBI lineage: Eukaryota > Metazoa > Echinodermata > Ophiuroidea > Amphilepidida > Ophiodermatidae > Ophioderma > Ophioderma brevispina. The sequence goes on from JAMKCH010023635.1 coordinate 7,491, forward strand.
ATACCCGCATAAACAGTGCCAGCCGATGCTATTCAAGACGGCTGAAGTGTAATGGGCCGCATATACTACACGTTAGTTCCACAACCATGCAGTTATTTTTTCAATTTGGCCTTGTCTATTTCGTTTATAATTGGCAGTATCAATATCCCATCAATAAATTCTTACGTATATTATTATCTTAAAAATAAAATTCCTCCCTACCCTACCATTGTCAGAATTCAAACTTATGAGATATGGTTGATGTAATCATGCAGTCACTGGGTAAGAATAATCGATAAGCCTAAAAATCGGGATTAGCGCCTAGATTTAAAATATACTTGATTTCATAATCCAAAATACGAAGAATGGTGAGTGCACGAATGTGGTACTACTATGTCTTTTTGTTACAAAGCACTATCGTCATTTTTACCCAGTCCAAGATGCAAAACAAACAACTCCCTCATTTTAGTCAGATTTTATTTTTAATCATTATTCTTTATTATTATTTTACTGTATTGGAACTTGTTGTAGAAAGTCTTCGCAGATTGGATAAGCTGATGAGACTAATACGTTTGTTTTTTTCGGATCCCGACATTTGTGCGTAGAATAAACAAAAATAAAGTTGTAAAGTAAACTAACAATTTTATTGTCCGTTAACGGATATGATGCAAACTAGATTGGAGACGAAAGTAGCATTAATTAGATTTTGGAAAAAAATGGCTGACTGTGGCTTTAATATTATTTTGCCAGATTAACAATTTTTACAAAATGAAAAAATGGCTTTATCAAAATATTTGGAAGATTTCTTTTATTTTATAACAGAAGCCTTTAACTTCGTAAAAGAAAACGGCGTCATCTACATTACTCTTTTCGTGGTAATCAACAAAGTCATATCTGCCAGTTACAACTTTGTTGTAACTGGACAGTATATTTAAAAGTTTTGAGTGCAACAAAGTTGTAATTACACCTATAATTATAGCTTAGTAACTTCAAATAAATGAGGCTTCAATTGAATATATTCAAGTTACATGCATATGACCTATATTTTCATGATAATATGAAAAAAATCATTTCGCCCAAAGGTCATTTATGACTTAAATATTATTGCATTCACTCGACGATTTACAATCTTAATATTACTCATTAAATAACAATTTCTGCCCCAAATACATCTGCACAAATTCGGATATTTTTAATACTTATATAAAACTGAAATTTTGGAAAAATTAAATCACAGAATACAGCGCAGCACATATATTTTCCATTTTCTCTTCGATGTTGCCTCTTGTAGTTTAAGTGACAAAATGCGTTTGATTCTGAAAAAAATTTGTGCAAAATTTAAGAGGGAGGATCTTTAACCTCTAAGCTACGCCGTGCTATATTGTTGTGATTTTAACCAAATTCTAACAAACAATTTTTTTGCATGGTGAAAAAAAATTAAAGCCAAATTTATTTACAACAAGTAAGCCTATAAAAAAATCCCTAGAGGTTTTGGCCTGACGCGACTGAATTTAGTTGTAGGGTGCTTGTTCAAATGCTTTAAAAAAGCCGAGTAAAGACACAAAGAAAGGTTTTCTACCCAGATGTTGATTTTATCGATGCATAATAATACCATCTTCCACTTTTTCACAAATCGATGGTGTCCTACTTTGTCAAATACTTTAGAAAAAGTCCGTATTTCCATATTATACAGAAACATCTAAGAAGTCCTATCTCAATGTTGGTTGGTCTTGTAACAAACTCCAAATTGCGTTTTTGCAATATCTACAGCCTAAAGAAACCATGTTGTAGTTCTAAAATTTTATTAACGGCTAACCTCTCTACTGTATCTGTAACATACTCCTAATTTGCAGGCTTGCTACAAGATCTTTTTCATGTTATTTTTACATTAGTAGAACAGTTGCATATTCCGTTCAAAAATTAATGAAGATTCCCAGTGACGGACTGCAATGACGACAACAAGTTTTCCTTCAGGACTGTGCTCATATTGTGAGAACCAGCTGTTTTTTCCCAAACTTGTTTTTTAAGTAGCTGCTTCAAACTCCCGGCTTTTTGGTTGTTATCTTAAGTATGATGGAAATGGAACCAATGGAAGACGTTTTTATTGTTGTAACTAATTTTGTATGTCGATGTTCATCCAGGGGTTACATACAACCTGGAAGAGCTCGCAACGAATTGAACCAGTGGGGAGATGTCACGTTGAAACTATTTTTATGTTATTGACTTGTACTAAATGGGGTTGTGCGATGCCTGTATAAAGTAAACAATATTGCTCTATCTACTGCAACTAGGGGACAAGCAAGTTATTTAGTATTTAGAAGAGCTGTTGAATATAGAGAATAATCCATTGATTGTTTCATCTGGGATCTTCAGAGAATGTGTTTGGCTACCGATAAATTTTTTGTACAGTACAGAAGCATCCACAGCTTAAGAAGACAAGAACCTATCTCCAAGCACTTACGCCCCTCCCCAACCATATCCAAGTCTCCAGTTTTCAGTTGATGTTCACACTGCAGACAGAAGCCAACACAAACGAGGAGGCCTACTGTATTTTGCTAAAACGAAACGAAAGAGAACGCCCATAGGATTACACGCTTTATTTATTCCGTTATGCACTTTGTGCATCATGACGGAAGAAAGCGTGGTAATCCATGGCGTTCTTTTTCGTTCGCAAATACAGTAGCCCTAAATATAATACCTTTAAGTAAAGGAAATAGGTCCCCCAGATTTTTGTCAAGCTCAGTTTTTGACTTACATTCATAAAATATAATGTACATACACACGACTCCCGAAAAAATAATACAACTTTGATGTAAATTAACCAATAGAGCATTTTAAATTTTGCTTTTTTGACATACGAAGAAACGGGCGGATTTTTCGGCACGGCTTCATTTACAAAAACGCCCAATTTGGCTCTCTCATCGTTACGTCAAAGTGATGACAAAAGCATCGTGTTGACTCCTCGAATTGTTATTGCTGACCCTGTAATATTTTTTTTTGATGGATAATCAAGTAATATAAATTAGAAAAAAAGTTACAGATGCCATATTTTTGTTTTCAATTTCGTTGTGTTTAATTATTATGAATGGCACACTTGCTATATTATGGTCCCAACGACGTACATATGATGGTCATCACTTGACGTCCACATTTTGCCTGCGATGTGGATTTGTCGGATCGTTTTTTCCGAGTAAGCTATTGGCGGGAATTAAAAGGGCAAATACTCAACAATGTGGACAATTTCAACTTATTTTGATTTATATTAATCTACGTTCTCAAGCTTTCCTTCCAACCAAATTGTTTCCAAATATCAGATCATGACATATTTCCTTTTAATAAAGTCAAGCAAGCTACAGATGGCAGCAAAGAAAAATTCCCAATGAAGATGAAATATTTTACTCACTGCCTTAAAAAAGAAGCATTCCGTTACTGAATTCCCGGTACGTGGTTTGCAATTCCAACGCAGTTTTGTTGCTGCTGCTGCTAAACCGGGGGCCGCCGTCACTACGTCCCGTACACTGCATTGGAATGCCCGAAGGCCACACAAACCGGTCGCTGAACATTGATGACACCTGATTCGTATATACTTATCTAGATAGTTGCTTTGTGGGTGACGAGTTTCTTGGAACCACGTTACATCCGGAAGTCATATATTTCACAACCGCGCCTGATCCTGGATGCGATTAGTACAAACCACCGGCCACCGATAAAGCTATGATACGGTTTTGACACAGCTGGCCCTTTCAATAAATCGATGGATAAACGAGAACATGAGCATCGAAATGTACAACATCTCCAATCACATTTTTGCAAATCTTACAAACCCTGCATTGAGTGGTGGAACGAATAGAATCACTTTCCCAGTAGTCTGTTAGATGTTGCGGTACAACTGTCTGAACTAAACCAGTTGCCAGCCATGCCGCCGAAAACTTGGATTACAATAAGGGGATTACTTGGACACGGCCCGTTAATCCACAACGTTGCATGACAGAAACATTTCAGCAATGTTCATCGCACGTGCATTGATTTTGTCCAATGTCCCCTCCCAACAATTCATTGAATGGCAGCCATATTGAATTGAAGCAACTCCTCCCTGTGTACTCTCAGCCTATAGGTTATTTATCTCATCTTCAGCAAACAAAAATACTAACCTGCTTCAATTTCGGTCCACCGTCCGTCGTCCTCACACTTTACAATTGTCACTCTTTTCTCTTCCTACTCTTGCGTCCTTTGAATGTTCACCCGAAGGACACGTTGACGGCACTAGTCAGGATCAGAGTGAAGAACTCGTCTTCTTCAGGACAGGAACAATCGTCAGGAATAATTTTCTATGGATATCGCGCAGAGCTTCTGTCTTTTGGGAAGATGACGGTTGTTCGTCGACGGCAATATAGTCGAAGGATGTTTCTTGGCATTCCGAGGACAACACACTTATGAAAGAACAGAAAAGATTAATGGTCAAAAATAATTCTATGCCGAGTAGCATGTGTGCATGCGATTCTCGCGGGCAAGATCCCGGGAAAGATCAAAAATCAATCCTTATGCATTGACCCACGGGATTGCGGCATCAGATAAAACAGTGCCTACAACGGGTATGTGGCGCATTTAGTGACCCGAGTCTTATACGGATAAATGCAGAATTCTGCCTTTATTCCGCAAAGTCTGCTGCTGAATTCATCAGGGTCCCTGGTGACCCAAGGTCACTAAACGGCCATACCCGCCTACACACTGTGTGTAACCTGCATGCAACACCACATGAAAAAATACTTACCCCAGCTCACAAGAACATTCAGTGGCAATCAACCACCCCATATTAAACATACGTTGACGACAACGTTGAGAGTAACAAACAGCACTGAGTTGAATTTGGGACTTACATGGACAATAATGGCATAAAAATTTGACCATAATGAAAGACCTTTACTGAAATCACTTACACTAGTTTTGAAAACAATTTGGTGGATTTTTGCATTCTGTAAAAACAGTAAAAACAGGAAGAGTTCCAGGGGAAGGTGGCATTTTGTTGGCAATTTCTGGAACGAGAAAAGAAGGTGTTGACATCCCTACAGAAGTTAATCTGGCATGTTTTGCGACACAATTCCAAAGCCATTCCTACTCGGGGGATTCAGGATATTGATCTGGCAAGTGGAAAGATGGATTAACCTTGATTACCACATATACAATAGCAACGGTCTGTGAGCTGCTTAACATCGTTTTTTTCAAGTTTGGTAAATGCGGCAGTAATGTCAGTATCCTTGTTCCAGAAATTGGCCACAAACGCACCCTCCCCCCCCCGTAACCTTCCTGTTTGTACTGTTTTTCAGAATGTAAACTCCCAATTGTTTCAACTCGTGGAAGTGAGTTCAGTAAGTATAAAGGGTTCCTTTCTTATGTCAAAGTTTTTTATGCATTATGTCAGTAGTGTTTCTGAATGATTATAACTTACGCACACTAGCACTATTATCCAAAACTCCATCTCTAGTTAGTTCGATATTGAGGATGGGCTGAGTTTCTGACACACGTAGGATTCGCTTCCTAAAGTGACCTTCCTGCAATTGCAACATGGAAAAAACATGAAAAAAGACGTGTTCAATCTCGATAAAAATTGTTTTATTTGTTTGTACAAGCTGGAAGGGAAAAAGATGGATATGATCCCTTGATGTTTCCATAAAAAAATTTGTCACAAAATGCACGGGCCTTGGAAGTCAAGGGAAAGATTAATTATTCGGTATTCTCTTATTAAAATCACTATCATTTTTACTACTACCATTTCAAAAACTATTGGTTAAGTTCTGAAAGACCACTGAACCTTGACAATCATTTCAATAAGTAGCAAAGGGTTCATTAATATGGTACTAACTGTACACTAAGCTTGCCTTGGGCCTTCTGTAGCTCTTTCAATGGATAATAAACACAGGATTTTACTGCGACTTTTTCTGCCGATTAATATGAACGATTGTGTTACACTGTAAAAAAATGTCCGTAACATTACGGAAATTTCTGGACAGCATATTACAGTCATTTTTAGGGTCAAATTTACAGAAAATTTCTGTCAATTAACGGAAATTGACAGTTAATTTTACAGAAAATTGTCTTACATATTATGGAAAAAATGTGTATTTTAAACAGAATTTTTCCGTAATTTTAAATTACGGAACCAAAAAAAAAGGCAGGAAATATTTGCGCCAGAACTTTTAATTATTTCCGTAAATTAACATTTTTTATGTTTTTGTGTTTTTTAGTTTTTATTGTTTTTAGTAAAAACAGATTTTCCGTAAAAATTTACGGAAAATCAGTTTCTTAATTTACGGACATTTTTAAACCAGTGGTTGGTCCGATTCAATAACCTTAACACAACGCCAATTAGGCACACATGTAGGTTGCATGGAAGACAAAACCAGAACAAAACTGTTTAATACAACCGTGATAAGTGTCACTTAAATTTAATACTGAACTATCGTTTTTTTCACGCATCACGGAATCGTTATGAATCTGATATGAAATCAAATAAATAAGACTTGCATGGAATTTGAAGTTTTGGAACATGATAGTACACCTGCGTTATTCGACAAAGTGGATCAGAAGTTCAAAGGCTTACATGGAAACCTATGATCACAATAATTCATGTCCATTGTTTTAAAAGTTTCGCTTCCACTTGTATCTCTGAACAGTAGTGGTCGAAATGAGATGGGATAAACAGCATAGTGAAGAGCAGGTAAATGTACTTTTAAAAGAGTGATAGATAATGATGAAGAGAGGTGGTTTATACTTTTTGAATATTTTTTTGTTTCAAACCCTGCGTGTTTATGATACACGCTGGAGTAAAACCCAGACGCCATAAGAAGGTCCAATTCGGAATACATTTCGATTATTGGCATGTAAAGAATTATATAATAAAGCCTTTTTGAGTGTGTACTGATATAGGTTCGCACGCATAATATGACCCATGCATGTTTTGTTGTTTGCCGTTTTTTTTTGTTTTTTTGCTTTCGTTTTATTTGCTGTTTATGAGTCTCACCATCGTTGTCTAGGATAGTACCGAGCGCTTAACTTGGGGTACCAACAACACCATCGGCATCGTGGATATACACCTGGAAAGGCTCTAGAGGTCTTGCTCCTGTTCATATGATGATGATAGTGAATGCTTGCGATTTCCACAGGATTAAAGGTGACAGGGTAGTAAAGCAGGGAAGTGAAGTCGCCATTGCAAGCCGAGATGAATGTTGTTGATATTCCTATTTATCACAATTGAAACGAGACGCATTGCGAGGAGGCCGTTCCAATTACGCATTAACGTGTGTACGATTCATTCATATGAGTAAAAATCGCTCATCCACCAAGGCCACCGTTCAGTGAGTTATAATTGTAATACATGACATGAACTGGCCTTGTGGGATTTGGGATCATATATCATACCCCAAACACAGTGGGGTGTATTTTCTAAATACATTGGGGAATGAAGGCTACTGAACTGTGGCCAAGGGGAATTGAGATTTTACTAGCTCTAGTGATTTCATGCCCAGATTATTTCCCGGTATAGTACCGTTACTCCTCTTACTGTCGGGTCCCCGTGCTCGTTCGAGGATCGCGAAAAAAGGCTGTTTTCGTCAATCAATTTCGCGAATTTTATTTTTCGCGATTTTCAAAGTTCGCGAATTTTGAAAAGGGGTAGTACGTTGGGGTGGTCCCGAAAAAACTTTATATTTGTCTGTGATTTTCGCCATGGTTACACACAAAATTCAATTCTCAAACTTCAGCGACGAAACATAGGTCAAGGCTTATGTCTCCTCTGTCATCTGCGCATAGTTCACAATGCACTTTTTGTGTCATCGTATTTGATTGTTGACTGTATTTTTCCATAGTTTCCTTTTGGTGGACAGGGTGATCCAAATTAAAATCATTCATGATTTTCGCGAAAAAAGGGGGTATATTTTTACCCCTAAAAATTCGCGATTTTACACAAAAGGGGTATTTTTTTTAAAACCAAGATATGCGAAAAGGGGGTGTTTTCATTCCTACGACCGAGCATGGGTCCCTACCATAAATAATCCCGGTACCGTCACTTCTCTTAGAGAAAAACATTACAATTCCTTATATGTAGCCTCATTATTTACACATAGAATAACACTCAGAGGGGTTTTTGAACCATCCCATAGTAAACCTTGCAATGTACTATATATACTGTCTTAATCACACTCCTAGTGATAAAAGTGTTTGATTCGTTAAAGGAACCACAAAACATTTCATGATCATGATCCAAAATTCCTGGAATCTGAGCGCTCTTATGGGACTAAAATGAGTGTAAAAGTTAAGGTTATTGGTTACTAGTAGGATTTTTTGTTGGATCACATGATTTACTTGAGGTGAATATCCCAAACTGGTGCATTGGTGGGATGGACTCAATACACCCTGGAATATGATTATCTTACTAGCTTACTTGCAGTGTTTTGTAATATCAACGTCGCCAGACCGTCAAAACAACGATCTCGCTCGACCGTCCTGTCTACTCAACTCGGCCACAGAATCGTATACGGTTTTCCAAGTGTAGCCGTGCTGAAACAAGTCAATTCATGGAAATAGTTGGAAGGACCATATCTCAAAATGTCTTTGTGTTGAAATGTTAATTTAATGAAACATGTACCCTTTCAGAGCACCCCTTCAAAGTATAGAGACCAGCAAACTTAAGCTCTTTCGCGCATTAAAAAAGTGGTATGATGCAAACCAAGTAGATAACATGTGCTATTGGCAAGTGCTACTCTAAGCTTCTTTATCCGGGGGCCACTTGTACCCAAGGTGGATATGATGGGTGAACATGGGACTTACAAACTGCACCAAACAAATATTTCCATTGACTAAAAAGCATTACCCTAAAAAGTTTTTTTTTTTTAATTTTATTACTTTTATTATTTGTCAGTTTTTGCTAGCCCTAAACAAGCAAGCAAGCATGGTGACGTTAATATGCCCTGTTAATATATTGGTTGCTGTACTCCGAATCTTATTAACAATATTTTGGTGGTTTTGATTAACGGCTTACTTCCATTTGCGTATTATATACCTAAACACGTACATCACAAGGTTCTAAGGTTAAGACAAAAACATACCCTTTTCCCCATATTTGCGTTTATACACCCTAATCAATGTACGCGGGACATCGCCGTTGGAAAAAAAAAGGTACCCTTTTTACGTTTTCCTGTTCACGCATTATATCCACGGAGGGCTTTCTTTATCAGTATTCTGAGTCATCCATTATAATTATGAACGAAGCATGAAATTCATTCCCAAGATGCAAACGCCAAGATTACTTTAAAAAGTTCTATGATAGGTTCTATAAAATTTGGCTACAACATACCCTTCACACCACTATGTATCACGTTGTTTTATTCTGTTTAAAGGAATAAAGCATGTGATACAGGGCTGCTGCGATGGGTATCTTGTAATTAAGCCTATTAATTTTCATTTATTCCTGCCATCGTCCTCTAATTGTCACGACAAGCAACCCCTTGTCTTCTAAGACTTCACCAGACATCCGTCCTCAGCGTTACTTGGAACTGTTCATCGTCCTCCCCAAATGTATCATCAACAAGAGGAATTGTGTGGTTTACGGTGCTCGAAAAAGGTGCAAATTCAAGCCGCACGATGTTTTCGCTGGTGTAATCCGTGCCTCGATCAGCGCTACTCGGCGAGATATCATCAACTCTGTTGTTATAAAAGAATATTAACGATCACTCAAGAAGGGAAACAGGAGAGTGTTACCGTTGCTTTAAAGGTATGCAACCCGACATGGTCCGATATCTTTCTTTTTTTCGCCCTCGCAGGAAACATCACCAAAGACATCTGATTAGAAATTGGTCCAGCAGTTTAGATAGCAGAATCAAAAAATGTGGACTTAAATGACCATTATTTGTTCATAACATCAAAATTAAACATTTTCTGGGCATGAACTTCACCGGTTGGTCATGACAACAGTATGAACTTTCTTCTGATTATAAAAGCTACAAAATGTGATGGAGTAAAAGATGGGACGAGAGGTGTGTCGATCGGGTCCCACCAAATTTAAGAAAAAATGGCAGTTGTGGTACTTGTTTTTGTCCGTAGAAGAATATAATTGATTTTCAAGATCACCAAAAACGGTTGTTTTTTTTTTTTTTTTAAGTTTTGTATTTTTTTTCTGCCAGATCGGTTTGTGTATTAGATTGAGTCTACTGATAGAAAGGTTACTGGTCCGAATCCCATGAAACATTTCTTTTGATTTAGGCAAAAAAAAGTTTGTCTCAGCTTCCCTTGCGCATAGCTTTTATATTAGATTTAGCTCATAGCTCTATGCGACGGCGGCGATTTTTACTTTAACATTTTTAAGTTTTCTTTTATTTAAGCGTTACTCAGTACTTTTTTGACACAAAGTGTGTCCCAAAATTTGGTAACCAATGAAACCATACAAATGAAAAAGTGAAACTATATGGACACTATAGTGTTTTTTTTTCATTGTGTGAAGTTTATATTATGCCTTGAAAACAGAAGAGGAGTACATTGGAGTGGCACATAGTGTATATTTCTAAAACTACCACAACTAATTTTTTTTTTAAATCGCATAAGTCAGTTTTTTGTTTTGTTTTTAAATTAGCAAAATATCTTTATAGCCAAAAGAAGCTGATACAAAGTTCCTGGGGGCTTCTAAGAGTTAAAGAATCAAGAATCAACTATAAAATCGAGGTAATAAAACACAGAGTTCAGATTTACCAGGCTTGGTTATGCCTAAAAAAATAAATGTGTGTCTCAATGAAAAACAAATCCCAACATGGACCTATGTAGCATCCTTCGAAAAGGAAATGATACCTACAATTGACGACAAAGATGTATTATGGGTCTAAGCAATTGATACATGTAGCGTAAACAGTATATTGTATTTTAGTTGAGAGAAAACTCGTTTGACAAGAGAAGAACTGTTTAAGCAGCTGTTCTGAGAAAAATGTCCTGCTTTTCATACATCATCATTTCCGGGCAAATGACAACTCAAAACGCTACATGGACTCCCTCTTTATGAATCCACCGTGGTATATTCTGCGTTGCTGCTATGTTATAACATTTTCTTTCCAAGTTTGATTAATCAATCAATCAATCAAATTAAGTTTCTTAAACCCCAATTGTTCAACTCTTTACTTGCATCAAATGGCAAAGATAACTCTGGTACCACAGAGGGTGTTTTGAATCAATCCCATGATGCATAGCAACATGCCTATGCTGCACTGTACTAAACACATGTCAGTACTTAGGGATAAAAAGTGTTCCAAAAGTTCAAGGACCATAATACATTTCATAATCATTCTAAAATTCCCTAAGTACTAACGCTTTGTGGGCTAAAATGAGCGTTAAAGTTAAGATTTTTATGGGATCACATGACCCTATTGAGGTGAAATTTCCCAAAACTTGTGCATTGTGGGATTGACTCAAAACACCCTCTGGTGGTACCACCAGACGGCACACTGCCCCCGCTCTCTACTGGACCAATAACACTAACAGATCTATACTTTGCTGATGACATAGCATTTTTCTAATTTTTAATACTGAAGACCAGGCCCAGAAACTAGAGAGTTTGAAGTTGCACTCTATGTTGGATCACATATCGTCGTGGGTTCTGCATACTGTCGAATCAGCATAAATGCTAGTTCTGAGAAAACGGCGTTTGAAAGTTTGAGTTACTTATGAATGCGTGTATGAAATGAAAGGAAATGGCTATTTTAAGTGGTGTATGTTAAAGACATGAATGGTTACTAACTGACGACAGTATTAAAATGCCAAGAAACAACTGTTTTCTTATTCAAAATGGCCACTGAATGTGATTTGACAGTTTGTCAAAACCCAAATGTTTGATTCGATGTGTTCTAAGGAGTCGAGTACGTGTTCTACTGCATGAAACCCGTTGATTTCTAATGTTGGTATGGTGAGATTACTATAGCTACGGGTTTTTACTATTTTAAAATGATGATGCCGATGATGCCACGATGATAAGAATAACAATAACGATGAAATAAGGAAACATCGAGCTTGAAGACGTAAATGATGCTGATGATGATGCTGATGATGATGCTGCTGCTGCTGCTGCTGCTGCTGCTGCTGCTGCTGCTGCTGCTGATGATGATGCTGATGCTGATGCTGACGAAGACGAAGACGAAGACGACGACGAAGACGAAGACGACGACGACGATGTCTAATGATGATGAAGACGACGAAGACGACGATGACGAAGTCTATTGCATTGTGTTTATGTTAAAAACCATGCAAATGTGTATACAAACGACTTCCACATTAGCGGTTAAAATTGGAAACATTCACTGTTGCATTATCGTTCTTTGTAAAATATAGCGCAGACTGACCACGATGACCAACGAATTCATAAAATTATAACTTCTTACAAATTTGGCTCCTTAAAATTAATATCTTTAATTAGTCGCCAATGTGTTTTAACTCATTTTTGCAGAAAGAAACAAATTTCAGGAGTAAATGCGTTAGAAGGAACACAAACATTGTAGTGCATGTTATATAAAAAATAATAAATAGTATGCATGTTGCAACACACAATTAATATTGGCTAGAACTGTTCAAAAATTGAGCTCAGAAAATATTTAAAATGTAACTGGAATGTTTCATAACTCAAAAGGTTTTGGAGGATAAACGTAGTCTATACAACTTTATAACAACCATATTTTTCTCGTTTTCTTACATTTCTCATTACATATATAGTTCCTATCTTTTAAAGTAATGTACACGCTTAATTACAATATATACCAAACTTGAAACGAATTAACAGTTAAATGGGTAATATACTCATAAAATCTAACATAATCTAAACAATTTAGAATTTAGAGAGCACAAACGCTTATACAAACATATTCCCAAAGAAAACATCAATTTGTTCCTGAAAGGCGAGTTTTTTTAAATGATGTATATAATAGTAATTATTTAGTTTGCAGAATATCCAAGTTAACATCAAAGAAAATCAAACTTTCACAATATGTTTACAAGTCTATTTTTGTAACACGGTTTACTAAGGGAATTCATTATTAAAGCAATAGATGATTTCGATGTTGATACCAGTTGATAGCATTGGTCCACCGTTTTCTATTGCTTCCAACATAACCTATGGCGTCACAATGACGTCAAAGTTCACAAGTTGGCAAAATTGGTCATTTCCACCGATACACATCAGAGTATAAAATAAAAAAAATTAAATTTTGAATAAAAAAAGGTAGGAATATTGGATTTTCATGCGGGTTTTGGCCCCAAATGATATGGAAAATTAGTTTTTAATCAACATATAATTTTAGAGCCATACAGTGCACAATATTTAAACAAATGAACTAATAACTAAAGGGTAATGCAGTATCATTTATAGGCGAATAATGTGCCCGAGGTCGGAAAAACTAAATAATGGCGCCCATTGTTTTTATTTTTTCCCGCCCGA
>JAMKCH010023636.1:0-19827 GCA_023653785.1 Ophioderma brevispina
GTGCGCCCCTAAGATTTTTTCAAAATCGATATTTTTGCATGGTGTAAGGTGCTTTTCATATACAAAAGCCCCTCACCCGAAATGATTAAGACCAAATCAGGCTTCCTTATGGGTAAACAGAACGTCTTTATATAAAATTTAACGTCGCCTGCGACGTTAAATTAAGCAGAAGCGACGAAAATGGCGTTTAACACAAGAACACGCTTTCCGTATGCATGTTTCCCCACGCTATCCACTGTGTTTGTCGGTCAATAACCTTTGTGGTTTTAATATCAGTTTTACCGAGTCAAAAATATTCATACGTAATACACATTTGTTGATTAAAGTTATGGAAAACTTCAAGTATGGCCTACAAATTACCTACCTGGATGTCTTTATCCTCATATCAATGTCTCCTTCTGTTTGGTGGTATGTTATTTTTATGTGTCAAATATTAATCTCTGTTCTTCAATGGCCTAGACTATCACTTTGATAAGCAAATTGAAAGCAATTTCATATTGTGAATGTGCCAGTGCCGCTTTATGTTTTAGAGCGACTTGCTTCGGCAGGACGGTGTTGTCTATTTACTTTGTATTTGAGATCTGACTGCACATTCGGGTATTGCATATCAAAGCAAATATAAAGTATATTATCAAGGTATAATGATGCATTACCTAGATGAAGCCTGAGGGAGACATTTAGCTATTGACATCAATCAATCAATCAAATTTATTTATCTCAACATCAAATATACAATATAGAAATAAGTATGCATGATAAAGCAAAACGAATATATACAATATAGATATAAGTATGCATGATAAACAAACAATAATGAATGATTGAAGATGAGGACACTGCTAATGCATAGCGTGGCCCGGGAGGGGGGGCCCCTTGTAATTCAAAGGTGGATATGATGCGTGACAGAACCGCGTAAAAAGGGTTCTTTTTTCCAACAGGCCCGATGTACGCGCGTACATCGTTTATGGTGTCCAAAAACAGCAAAATATGGAAAAAAGGGTATGTTTTTTTTTCTTAACAACAAATTCCATGTTTATATCTCTTAAGCAGGGATCAAAATCATCCAAAATATTGTAATCGGAACTTGGGAAGTATAGCATAGCAATATAATAAAGGGTATATTTACAATTCAATGCAATGCCACCTGTTTGAGGGTATCCTAACAGATAAAAATACTTGATTAGGGTATGTTTAAAACTTGTTTTTTATTCGGCGAAAATACGTGTTTAGGGTGCATTTTGAAAGTCCATGTCACCCCTCATATCCACCTTTGAATACAAGTGGCCCCCGGGAGCGTGGGATTTCAGTGCCTTGAAACAAAAGGTAACGGTAATAACTATTGACTAGACAAACTCCAGAGACTTGCCGTTACGTATGATGAAGTCTAGTGCACATGTCGAGTTGTTGTTTGTTTGACCTTTGACCCCTTCATTTTGCATCGAGGCTTACACGATGGCATATATAATCCATCCATTAACTACTTTTAGATTTGACGCAGCCCAGATGACCCCATTTTGACTTCGACTCTATGGATAATAGAGCCTTATCCAGTGGTTCTTGTACACCAAGTTGGGTAAATCCCTTCTTTTGGTTGATGAGTTACATTGGTTTTGCATATTAACGTCTTGCATATCTTACACGTGCTCCTGGGTCCAACTATTTTGTCACGAATGGTTGTGACATTCTCAGCAACTTTGCACAGACAACCACCCATCTAATCTTTGGTTTTTAGATATTGCTTTTTTGCATATTAATTAGATAGGCGGCCATTTTGAAGTTAATGTACCTTCTATTGTTTATCTGTGTACAAACCCTAAGAAAAAAAAAAAAACACTGCCATAGACAGCTCATGCGCCAAGTTTCGTCATCACAGACCTCATCTCTAGATAGACGTAGGCTCATAAGATTTTTTAGTTTTTGACCTCAGATACTATGCCCTAGTTTCATGTTACCTTTGACCTTAACGATGCTCTTAGAGCGGGGTTAATGTGGACACTTTTTTCACTTTCATTTATGCTACAAGATGGCATAGCTATGTAGGTCCATTATTTAAAAAAAGCTTCTTTTATATTTGACCCCTAGATGACGCCCATTTTGACCTTGTGACCCATATTGTGCACATACGAAATAGAGCTTTTCCCAGTGGTTCTTGTAACACATTTGACATAAATATCTACTTGGTTGATGATTATAGCGGTTTGCATATAATTAGCTCATTGCAATCTTACTACACTGACCCCTGGGGCCAATTTCCTGTCACATATTCGTCTCGACATTATCCGCACTTTTGCACAGACATTCACCTATCCAATTTTTTAATTATCGATTTTGAGATATAACATTTTTGCAAATATTAATAGATATGCCGCCATTTTGAATGTTAATGATTCCGATATTAAGGCCTGTGACAGCTGTATACACTGATCCAAAGGCGATGCTCATGCAGAATTTTTCAGCAGTATTGCACCTTATCTGTAGAATAAGTAGGCTTCCAAAGATTTTTAGTTTTTGCCTCTATTGACCCCTACGAGGTCAAAGTCAAACTATGTAACACCCCTGATGTAGCTGGGTCATGGTTCTTCTGACCGATTTTGTCATATCGGCCCACCGTTTGGCAGAAAGAAGGCGAACAAGCGATTGGTCGGAAGGAGAAGAAGGAGAATACTAAACAGCATAGCAGAATACTAAAGTGGCCCGTTTTCACGGCGTAGTAAATAGGATGACGGAACAGCAATTTCCCAGAACAACTACTTATAAAATCGATAATACAAAATACAATAAATATGTTTTATAAATGGAAATTTTAATAATAAAATTTAAGTTTTTTATTTTTTTCGTGTTTGTTTGTTTTTTGATTTAAAAAACAAGAACAAATCATAGACGTGGACTCACGTAAAAACGAAGGAACAACAACAAAATGGGTAAACGATGTAGACGTATACGACTACCTACTGACAACAAAAAAACAGACAGGACGGACAATATAAACAGTATAAAGCGACTGAAAATTTTCAAGTGAAAACTAATAACGTGAAAGCAGGAATTGTGAACAGAGTTATCAAAGGTCATTGTTTGTAGATAACTGATGATTTATTTTTAAGAAGTTATTTTAAATGACGCAAGGAGGTGAATTTTTATGCTGAGGTAGGGTTTTCCAAAATAGAGGCCTTGAGAACTGGTTTGTCTGCAAAAACAGTATTCGTTTTCTTGATGAAAAAGTCTTGACCATGTCTTGTATTATTAGTGAGAGAAGGTGTGTCCATGTTAAAGAAGTCATCAGATATGATGTCAGTAGGGAGGAGATCATGCTGATATCGGAACATAAAAGATCCAAGCTGTAGTTTGTAGATTTCATAAATCTTCAGAGTTTTTAGAAGACGGAAAACGGGATCAGTAAGCAAGCCATATATAGTTAGTGCATGTCTTATAATTCTTTTTTGAAGTATAAAAGAGAGTCAAGATTGGCATGGTGTTGGAGTCGGTGCCATATCATTGCCCCATAAGAACAATAAGGTAGAACAAAAGAATGATATAATGTTTCCAGTGACATCTACAACAAGGTTATTTTCCCAGAAGCTGCGTAGATGAGAACTATTATAGCATTTACGCCATTTAACTGCTTTCAAATGATTTTTTGTCACACAAACCTGAGTTATTATTGTATTGCACTTCACATTTTAATGACAGTGTATTGTAAGGTTTCGTGAATCTTGTTCACACCTCTCAAAAGATTTCGTTCTGGTTTGTCCTGTAAAGACAAATTAAAACAAAAACATAAACACTTTATTTCCTCTTATCTAGTGTTACCAATATTTTTATTCATTTTGCCAAGGATATACGTGTACTGCCAACTTGCCAGAACCACATAAATTTTGGCCAAACAGGACACTTTTGAATAATAATTTTTTTTTTTTCCATTTAAAGATTGTTTTTCTATAACTAACCCTCCTTGTACTGTCCAAATGCAGAAGAGCGAATATCACTCTTTTAGAGTGATACAGGGCCCACTACACAGAGTGAAATTTCAAACTATATTGTTTGTCAGTGCGTTTTGTGAAGCGATTAAGGAATATTAGGAAATAGGATTTATGTTCAATTTGCTTCGTTGAAAAGTGACAATGTCTCCGAAATCGTTTTTACATTTTGAAATAATATCTTTATTTAATTTCATTTTAACAAAAGAATTAATTTTTTAATATTTTAAAGCAAAATTGTCATTAGATTCGTGAATATCATATATATACACCAGATGAACTTTATGCCGTAAGATACCTGAAGGCGGTAAAGATTCATATAGAAGAGTGTTGTTCAAACTCAACCACTTGTTGCTCGCTGGTCAGCCCGGCTCATTCCGGTTAACAATATGTTTCTATTGTTCCAAATAACAAGCATGGTTGACACTGCAACGCTGGGGGTCAACCACCAGTCACGCCCTGACAATGGCTGATTACGTTTCCAAGCCATCCCTTACGCATGGTATGAAGAACTTCACTTGGGCCCCATTTCATATTAGCTATTTTTGCTTCTTTTGATCATGTTTTATTGATTGCGTGCACGCAGCGAATAACCAACCAACCCCTAGCAATGCGGCACTTAAGTCGCTCGGAGTTTTGCTCCTTTTAAAAAACTTGCATTTTCATACCATAATCCGAATCAATGTTTGAAAAATTCTTATTAAATTTAGAGTCAAATATCAGAGTCTTAGGTCAGTGATTTTTATTTGGCTTCTCTTAGTTGACTTACTTGTCAGAACCTATACAATCTACTCAGGGTTAACAAAATGGTTAAACAAGAAAGCACGGTCCAGCGTTAAAAAAAAAATCAGGTATTTGTACAAACCTTGAGTTTCTACATTTCTCAAAATACTGTTTTCTCCTTGGATCATCGCAAATTGTAAAGGTTGATAAGCATGCAATATTTATTTGAAAGTTCCGCTGTATCATTTGAGTAGAGTGAAATAAAATTAAATGAATCTTATGCAGTACATGCAGCAATAAGCGTAAAAAGTACTGAAAATAAAAAAGTAAAATAAATTATATTGAAATATTTAGGGGAACAAAAAAAAGTATTAAGACAGATCCTGTAATATCCGCTATAGCCCGGCTCTGACCACTCTCGCTCTCGACGCAATTCAAACCTACCATTTAATGCCCGTTCCCATTTTACTTATTTCCGTAGCTTAACCTCCTTATAGATAGCACTTTCTCTGATATCTAACTGGTGAAATATTTGGGGATGGCAAATAGATAACAATATGTATTTGCTCACAGTATTCCCCGGACTTTAGAACATTTGTGAGAACAAGTGTTTCAATATACTTGGGCTGCAGTGACGGACGCCCGATCTAGTCATAATTCGTCCAGACCCCTCAACTGACCCAAGTCTCGTTTTCAAACTGTCTCATACGACATTTGACCGCGTATATTGCCTTTTTAAAAATTTACCTTTGGGTACGTTTTTTAGTCAAAACCAGCTGAAGATTCTTCAGAAGCCCTTTTTTATGCGTATAGAAAATCCTAAAATGTTTACCTGTTGGGCAATTGTGCCTACCGAGACAATGAGACTTTGAGGGTTTCCGTGTAATATCCTAAACAAGTGTATTCAGTTTTGACACATCTTACGACTTGGGGGACCTCAAGGCCCTTCGATCTTGGGTGCGACCTTTCACTTAGGTACGTTCACATTAAAACAAATGAGGGATCCCATGTTTCACCTATTGCTCAAGTTAAATCCATCGAAAGTACAGATATTACAGGCAATTGTTTAACCCTTTTTCACAACAAACAACAGACCAACATCCACAGACAACAGCAACAGTGGACCAAGTGACCCCTATGTGTCTCCTGCCTTAAAATGACTCTCGATACGATCACATTGTTCAAAATTTATTTTTTAGAACTCCAACTCACATGAAAAGTTGTTTTATATGATTCAGATATGCTAATTTGATGAACTTTATTACATGCCCACCTTTTTCATTTATTTAGAAATAAACTTCGGTTCGGCCCAAAATTTTTTGGTCAAGATATACGATTTTCTGTTGATGATTGATCTAAATCTTCAGTTCGAAATATTTCGAAATTTGATTGGTTTGTATACCGTTACAAAGCGATAGACCTGTGATGAGTACAAAACGAAATCATATTTTGTCCTCATTTCACATAGTTTATCATGGGTATGAAACGGTCCTCTTTGTTCTCTTAGATAAATCGATTTTCACGTAATCGGCATGAAACATTACCAAGCCTTATACGAACTTAATCTCATGGCATTAATAAAATATGTCATATCGCACACTTTTTATTGCCTTTGAATAATAGTATAAAACTAGAATTTCGCGCGGTTCTCGCTTTCGCGCTTGCCTATATTTCAAAGAATATAAGCTGTGGGCCGCCCCATGGACCCTTGACCCTGGCACGTGACTTACGATCTCATCAACATATGAGGTATCGCATGGTGCACTATGACAAAAGTTTGGTTGTTCCATTGAACTAAGTTCAATTAGAATGAATTTACATTTTTAGCCCATTTTGTCACTTGACCTCACATGACCTTTGACCTTTCAACATGACCTTTGACCTCATCACATATGACGGATACCATTGGTGCACCTATGACAGAGTTTGGTTCCAATTGAAGAAAAAAATGCAAAAATTAAAAAAAAAAAAAAAAAACTTAACCCCCAAAATTGTGACACACACATCCAACACACACACATCCACACACCCATCCACACATATCACGCACAACGGATGCCTAAGTGGTCCTGCCAGCTATAGCTTGCGGCCCCAATTATGTAATGCATACATAGAAACGTATACATTTGTAATTATATATACTACGTCGACATATGCATATACATGGCATATTATTATTAATGCATACAAATCGCCACAAATTAATTGAAAGTAGAATCACACTGCTAAAGTCAAAGGATATCGGATATATTTTCATATCCTTAATTTTCAAAAAGCTTCACTGGAATAAATGGCAAACCACTCAATAGTATTTGCCCACTCGGCCAAGCTATAATAGTGGTGAGTCCTTATTTGGCATTTTAATTATGAAGCAATTTCGCTTCGCGTTACAAATGCAACTTCTATTTGATAGGGCGTGTTACGAGTGCAATTAGAGCTAGCAACGGACAGAAACAAATAGCTTAACCCAATTATCCAATTGCATAAAGTTGCCGCTCAGTCTTTGATGAACATCCCGTGAAAGAAACGACTAAATCTATTGGAATCTCGAAGTGGAAGTCAGAATTCCCATTGACGTTGCATGGTTAGGGTGTAAATATGTACCATGATAACTTATCATAAAAGCATGAAACGGTAGGAGATAAATCTACTTCTCATTTAATTTACATTTTTATTTTGCGCTATATTTTGAAATATTTTTCAGCGACTCCTCCCTCCACAAAAGAGGAAACCCAATTCTGGATCTGAAACAAAATGTTTAAACTCCATATTAAAGTGTCTATTCCCGATTACATAAATTACAGAACTATTTTTTTAAAATAAAAATGCTGAGAGATACAATTAGTGGGTGGGCCATCCAATTGTTTTATTGTTATCACCTGCGGAAAAGAAGCACTGATACCAGAGGTTGCTAACACTATGACATACACTAAAATGCATGATCGCCATTCTGAAGGAATAACCTAACCGAGATAGGGTCACACAAAGATCATGCAAAATTGAAAAGTGGTCAAAAATTGTTGAATCATATATTAAATTGTTGGTGTGGTCACAAGAATTCCAAAAATGTATAGTTTGTGCTATCTCCGATTTATGGAAGTTTAAGCTGAAAGAGGCAAAGAGGTAAAAGGTCAAATGTAGATTACACAGATACAGGAGTCAAGTATTAAAAATATGCTTCACTTTAAGTGGAAGTGGAAATTGTCTTTTATTAGTTTGTAGCGTTATCAGGGTTAAAAATAGGTATAGCTAAGTACAAAAATAGTTTTGACTATCTACAACGTTTAATTACCACGCTAAGCTCGCGTTACACCAACATTAACCCAGTGAGTATAGTGCTGCAGCACCAACCATTTTAGGAGAGTGCTACCGGGGCCGGAATAATAACATTTGTCATCATAGCTAAATTTGACCGTAGGGATGTGGAGTTCATGAAAATAGGTGATGACAAAATTAAAAGTGGTTGCAATTTGCATACGACGCCATTTTCCAAATTGTAAGCCATCTTAAAGCCAAAAACACCTAAGAAGACAATTTGGTGTTAAAAATGTTTTTTTATGGGTCGAGGAGTTCAATAAAATTATTCCCAAAACTATAAAATGTTGCATGTGCCGAAATTTTCCAAGATGGCTGACATTTTATTGGTACAAACCTAACATTTATTATTATATAGCCTATGAAGATGATTGTGGTGTCAAATTAAAAAAATTCTGGGTCAAGGAGTTCAATAAAACTATTTAAAAACTGTCAGGTAAATATAAAAGTAATGAAGTTTTCATACGTCACTATTTTCCCAAAATGGTCAACATAGAAAAAGGCAAAATCCTTTATACCTCATGCTATACAGCACCTAGGATGACGATTTGGTGACAAAGTGTATGTTTTATAGGTCAAGGATTTCAACAGCCATATTCTCAAAACTGTCAGATGAGTCGTGAGTCATGTTATTCATGGACTACCTGTGACACCCACCCAAAATGTGACACCTTTCACTACTCTATATGTTTCACCAAAGCATATATGGAATTGCATGAAGTTTTGATATTTAGGGTAGCTGTATTATTTTAATAGCAAACCATTATTTGTTTTGGTTCCGATATTCAATAGTAAATGGCCCGACTTTCAACAATTGAATTGGTCAGGTGGTCCAGTGCACAACCTAATTGGTATGTCATGTTTTGGGGTTTTCGTTCATAGGGGGCATAAATCGCAGTTAGGAAGTTCTAAGGAGATTTACCGAGTGTTCTGTGTTGGTATTAATTATCAAGCATCCGGGTTACTATATTTTATCACTTTGCCTCCATTTAAGCCGGACATTGCAGTAAGTTAACACTCTTGGGTACGTGTGTGTATTTAAAATATTGGGCTATCTTGGAATAAAAGTACCCCTGCAAAATAATCAACCTTCATTTCATCCTACAGTTTTATAATAGTCTTATTGAACTCCTTGACCCCGAAAACACTCATTTTGACACCAAAATCATCTTCCTAGGTTATATAATAAGATATACACGGTTTCGTTGACGAGATGTCGGCCATCTTGAAAAAAATAGCCGTGTATATAAATTTCCATGCCTCGGACAATTCTGGCAATTGTATATTGAACCTCTTGACCCAGACAACATACATTCCGACACTAAGTCACCATAGTAGTGCTATTACCTTTAAAATGGCGGCCATTTTGCAAAATGCTGGTTTATATGCAAATTGGCCATCACTTTTATTTTTGTCATCACGTGTTTTCATGAACACACAAACCAATTATCAATTTTAGCTATGATGCAAATGTTATTTCCGGCCCTGGTTGGTAGAAATCTAAGGCCCTTTTTCACCTGATGCTGCAGCACTAGTAGTACTTCTGTTATTTGACACCCTATTTCAGACAAAGAAATCGCCGCTCTGCCGATGATATCGACTCCATATCAATAGTGTCTGTTGGGAGGGGATACCATGATTTTGATCAATATTGTATCAGGGGAAAGGGCGATGTTTTTCCCTAAACACACAAAATGTGTCCCCAATACTTAACAAATTTAAAAGCAGAGTGATAGCATGATAGAAAGTGCAACCATTTACTTTTGAGATTTTTAGTTGCTAATTCAGATTCAAGTTTTTTAATGTTTTCAGGTGGTGTTTTTTACGTGTCATTACTGTAATCATACATTTTCTAAACACGTCTTTGCCCTCACTTTCTAAACAATTTTAGAGTGTAGACCACGCCACTTTTCGATTTGGTATCATATCATAATAAATTTTTTAAAAAAAAAGTGAATGCGCTTTTTGCAATTACTAAAGTATGCGAAAAATGCGGGAATGACTAAAATTTCAATGCAAATTTTCTTTGCTTGACGAATTCCCTCACTCAAAATACAGTTACACGACAGCTAGCTATTTTGCTATATTAAGTGACAAACTACAGCCCTCTAATAATGTAACATATAAAAGATCGTCAACGTGTTTTTATAATCCAACAGAGGACTCTCTTTTTTTCTTAAGAAATTGGTCTTAGAAAATAACCGTGCCAATTAACGGTGAATGCCACTGTTAAAGGAATGACGGGCATTCATCGCAAGGGTACTCTATTTTTCAAAACAAAAAAAAGAATCCCACGAAAGGCATGTGAAGGATTCATATCGCTATTCCATGGCAAGTTTCTACGCTATGTTTCATTAAATTGTGAACCCACTGACTTGATCCTGGTCATGGTTGCCATTTCAATATATGTTTAGAAATCTCAAGCCAAACGTGTAATTATCCTCAAGAGACATTGCCGTCGCTGTTACCACCTATAATTGTAAAGAATCTCTTTCAATTAATTTGCGTAAATTTGAAAAGAACGAATGATTTGTTACTGCAAACTGATTTCATCAGTAGTAACGACCGAAAGTAAATAGTATAATGCAATTCTAGAACACCATATAAATCTGTTGACCTACATTTCAGCCATACTTTGAATAAACCGGAAGATTACGTTCTGTGTAGTAATGAAAGGGACATTTCGTTTTTCACCATTTTATACCAATTCTCTCAAGTCATGTTTCAAAACGCAATGATCTTGCTGCTTAAAAAGAATTGGTCTTCTTCTTATCGTGTCCAAACAGGTGGTTCTCAAATATGCCAGAGACGAGTACAACTTCCGCTGCTTCACGTGAATTCGGCAACCCCCCCCCCCCCCCCGGTCCTTGTTTGTGGCTTGGACTCCAGCAGTGGGCAGACCAAGCGGTGTTCCATTGTCTGTGGAGCTGCTCCACAACCAACAGGTAGTATCCTGATTTGATTCCAGATAGCCCCACTTCTGCAAGGAAACCTTAGATCGGCCAGTTCTGGTTCTCATCTATTGAGGCATCGCCATTCAGCCCATGAGGAGTCAGCTCCAGGTGGGAGAGGCTCACCAGGTTCAATACCGATAGATGTTACTTGGTTGATGGCAAGTCTTTCTTTCCACAAGGCGACTGACTCTCTTTACCTCCTTAGAGACTGTTTCAAAGAGGTTGGACTTTGGCGTGAAGGAAAACTCTCTCTAGATTTAAGGCGGTTGGCAGCAGGTATCTGTCCAGACATAGGGTCCTTCACATTGGATACTTGGCCGCTACGCTTCTTGCATGCTCGCACGCCACGACGGATGTTTGGTGGAGCATTTCCTGCTAGTAGTTACAGTTTTCCGTTGGTGTTGGAGGAGGCATCCTGTGATAAGCGGCAGGAGGCATTTAACGCCTGGATCAAGCTTCTTGGGTTGATCTTTCCCATGGCATACTCTGCACATGAGAGCACAGGCAAGTGCGTCGATTCTTAGGGTAGTGGCGAGCACCCCATATGGTTGCCAGTGAGTTGTTCAAGAGGTTATTGCTGGAAAATGACGTTACTCTTCGGCTTCTCAATGTGGGTCTTATAAGAGAGTAGTGCGGGCCAAGGTGACTCCTAGGGTAGACCGGGTTATCACAGTGCTCCAGGGAGTTCCAGACCAGAACTTTAAGCTAACGATTGGCTTCACGGTTGCGTGATGGAAAGCCCACACACCTGTGTCTTGGATGGATTTTTGCACGTAGGTGGTTTTCTCATTTAATAAGGAGTGAGTTCATCGAAAGCTTTGGAGAGTCTAGAGTCAACAAATGTGAAGCGGATCTTGTGCGCTAATTCCAAAGATCGTCTGCATAAATAAAACGACAGGTTCCTGCACTCCTAGGTTGGTCGTTGGTATTATATATTGAAACAGAGAGGTGCAAGCACACTCCCTTGTGGTAGACCAGTCTTGAGCCTAGCCTCGGACTCTTTTCGCTCCTAGCTGAACAAAGAACATCCTGTTAGCCAGCAATCAACGGTAAAGCGCAGTCAGGCGGATGTCCTTGGTAATTTCCAGATCTTATGGCGTAGGCATCTGTGATTAACAGTGTCGATGTGCTGAGAGGTCGACGACACAGATCGGTTACCATTACCCTTCTCGCAAACCATCCTCAATGTGTTGAGTTAGGTTGAGTACTGGCTTGTTGTTGATTCCTGGCCCGGAAACCTGTCTGTTCTGGTATGAGGTGTTTCGTCGCTTCACAGGTGCGATACGATTTGAGCAGGTGGCGAGTTCAAGAGCTTGTAGCTATGGCTAAGGAGTGATATAGGTTTGTAGCTCTATTGGGATGGATGGATCTTTCCCTGCTTTAGGAGTGCCAATAACATGTGCTTTCCTCCAGATCTTTGGGAACCTGTGGAAAAAAAGGCCGCAATTGTAGAGCCAAGAAGCCATTCCTTGATAACTGGGCCAAGATTTTTTAGTTGCTCGTCGAGATGTGGTCAATGCCTACTGCTTTTCCTGAGTTGAAGTTAGGCAATACTGGATTCCAATTCGTCCATGTTGAAGGGGCGAGAGTGAAACCAGGGTCACCACTAAAACCTCTTATGGTCTAGTGTGATTTTCTTGGGCGGGTTTCTTGATTGCCCTTGCCATGTAAAGCAGTTGGTGGGGAAACTTGGTTGGGTGGTACACCATCTTGGCTGCTGTGGGGTTTGTGGATCCCGCTAGGAGCTTTCGGCCTGGTAGACCATGCTTCTGGCCTGTTATGGTAAGATAGGTGGAATCAATTAAAGTGTGCCAGTTTTGATCTTTTCCTGGGAGATTCCTCTCCGAGACTTCCTCACCTTTAAGCCGTTGTTTTCAGCCGAAAAAGGAACAGCTTCAAACATGGTGATTACTTTGATATTCCTGTAGCCCATTCCTGGAAAGGCCTGGTATTATAGTCCGTCCTACAGCACCTCTGGGTAATGAATCTCTTGCATCCTTGTTCCTATTTGGGTCAAACATTTGTCATAGTTATGGGTTATTTTGGAGCATCTCTTCACGTCGGATCCAGGTCGTCATTGAATCCTTGCCAGTCGCTTTTCCTGTAGTTAAAACGGCGCTTAAATGCACTTTGGGTTTGGTCCTTACTGTACTGCAGCGTTGACTTGGGTATCGATTGGTCGATGTTGAATTTGTGGAACAGGATCCAGACAATCTTGCTACAAAGGTTATAGATGTTTCTGCTAACAATATCTAGATCAGGGTTATAACCTCTCTTCCAGCGGCCGCTATGAAATGATTTTCTGGCAGCTTAGAGTCGTGAATGAGACGTAGATGTTGACTGTCTATCCATTCTTCGACAGCTTGCCTTTCTTTGTTATTTCATTGTAGCCCCATTGGTACTATGGCTGTTGAAGAAGTCGCCAATGAAGAAGTTGATGTTGGTGGAATTCCCAGGTTACTGAGGGTGCTCGAAGTCTACTGATAGAAGTTTGTAGACAGATGTAACATGACAGAACTAAGCTCACTTGTGAGACTTCGATGTGGTTATCATCATACATTGCGGTTGCATTCTACTTTCGGTACCTGTTCTCACAAATAATAGCACTTCCGTATTGTCCGCTTTGGTCTATCGGTGGCAAGGACCATTCCTGGTAATGGTTGGGCGGTGGTAATTGATTCCTCTGTGGGTTTTCCTGCAGACATAGACATCGCAATCGAGATTGTTACACAAATCACAATGATGGTAGCTTTTTGCACTGGAAAAACCCTCCACCTTCAATGACACTATAGTCCAAGGCAGATCCCTTAGAAAATGCCTGCGCTGAGGTCTATTCATGATATGGTTATACTTAGAAATGATGTTTGAAAACAGTGTTTGGGAGTTGCAGAGATTAGTTCGGTGCTTCGCTTCGCAGTTTTTAACTTTGCTTCGCTACGCATCTTAACAGGAGACCACAAGACGGTTCTCTACTCTCCCTTTCAAACAACTCATTTTTTTTACCCAATTCTCTCAAGTCATGTTTCAAACGGCACATGATCTTGCTGCTTAAAAATATTGGTTAATCAACTTTAAACTTTCTTTCTAGTCGACACGATTGCCTGGTCATAAAATAAGTCTCTTGTATATATTGACTGTGAAATTAAACCATTGACATTTAGAAAGTACAGGAGCAGCTGTATAAACACAAAAAAACTTAATGTACATGATCAGATTTCAAACTCCGAAAATAGCGGTGTATAAACTACAGGTATACACCTCATGCACATATTTTTGTTTAATTCAACATCATAATTGATAATAATTTTTTGCCATTAAGATTGTTTTTCTATACACCCTTCTTTGTACTGCCAAATGCAGAAGAGCGAAAATCCACTCTTTAGAGTGCCTACAGATCCCACTCAAAAGAGATGAAATTTCCAACATTATTTGTTTGTCAGGTGCTATACCTTTGAAGCCGATTAGGAATATTAGGATATAGGAATATGGGTTTCAATTGCTCGTTGAAAGTGACAATGTCTCAGAATCGTTTTTTACTTTTTTGATAATGAGGATAAGTCAAATATAATGCAATTCTAGAAACCATATTAAATCTGTTTGACCTCATTTCATCACCATACTTTTGAATAACCGAAGATTACGTTGTGTATAATAAGGGACATTTTCGTTTTCACTGCACCATTTTAATACCAAATAGAAAGATATGAGAGAAGGGGAGAACAAAAGACAAGGTGGATTGCTCTGGAAGATGCAGGGAATTTTATACAAGTCACTACTGGACGTCACGTGATTGACGTCAGAAGACTTGATTGTGGTGTGCCTGCAGGGCCGATATACGAGGTCCTCTTTTATTAACACTCTATGTACTGTCATTGTACAGGTTGATATCACCACTTCTCAATTGCAATAATAATGTTTGCCGGTAAATAGCTTTGGTTAAGGAGTGTTTAGAATTGTTTTTTCTTTTTATTTGCTCAATCGCTGTATGCATATAAAACAAATCTATACCAAAAATGGGTTGGGATGTTTTTTTTAGCAGAGTGTGGGCGAGGTCCAGCGCCCCATTTGATTATGTACATATCATAAAAATGCAACCCGATGATCGGAATTTCTAATTGGTCATAATGGATCTACATAGATCACCTTGTTGAAAAAGCCACGCTTACGCAATCTACTTAAGCTGCCGTATATTTGAAGTATGTAACCACTACATTTCCTTTAAAAGCTTTTGAATCACCTCTTCCTCGTCCAATTCCTATGACGACCGTGTTGACCGGATGTAATATAAAAATATTTTCATTTTACTTATCAATGAAGCTACGATCACAATAGTGTCCTAAATTATCTTGTTTTAAAATGTGACGAAGCAGTGCCTGAGAAATCTACTTACCATAACAATTGTAATAAACGTTTGTGCGTACCTGGCTTTCATTCTTCTTGACGAAGTTAACTCACATACTCTCTTCTAAACAAACACTTTGGATAAAGAGTACCTCTTCGATCACACCAGGAAACTTACGCCATCTCTGCAAGATCACCTTCTTCGTGAGGTGGCTTACATTATTTACTTAGATCTTTTATTGAAGAATACTTTACCCGGTTTTTATGAATAGGTCCTAAGAGAGGATGTCCACTATTACCATGATATGTATAGATGCTATTTTTTGTTCCAAGATGACCATGTTGAGGAAGTGGTACTGACGGTATTTTCTAGATCCTCTTGTTGGAGTTGCGCTCACTCTTTATAAGCCGATTGATGAAGTAATGGCTACAAGTTATCTCTTAAGCAACTTGTTGAGCAGTTGTGTTGGGTTTGACCCCCACCACCCCACCCCGTCATCTTACATAATAACAGTGAATTCAGCCCTTCATTCTTAGTATCCACTCCTCATAATCATTCCCTATAATATTGTTTCTCCAAACTAGATAGTGCTACCCTCTTGACCAGAATGGAGAATAAGAGGGGCAGAAACGAACCAATCAAGAGTCCTGTGTTTTCAATATTGGCATAGAAGTAGTATAACCGCCCTTTTGATTAAGTTGTGAATACTAGTACATTCGCTATTTACATTGATGTTACCTTTCTCAAGTTGCTTTTGATGTTAACTTTCTCACGTTACTATTATTGGATATTATTTTTCACATACTTTTGATGTTAACTTTCTCACGTTTACTTTGATGTTGACGTCTTTTACGTTACTTTGGGATGTTCTTATCCTGTCAGGATGATATCTCAAACCATGACAAGACATACATTCTCGCTGGACTGTCGTCACAGAATGCCCACGTTATAAATACAGTTGCGTTGCACCATTTTGGCGCGTTGTTGTTGGACAGTTGTATCGTTTTTGCCGCTGAACGTAACTAAGGCATGTAAGGCTACAAAATCTGGCTGCACTACTCTTTCTGCATCTGAAAAAACTTCGTTAAAATGTCTGAAAATTGCACTGTGTTTTAGATTAAGAAATGGTGTAATTTCTTGATTGACAAGTAAATTGGTATATTATAAGCGGACAAGATAGATCAATCAGTTACGAGCTCGACTCCTGTGTATTGTGCTCATCCATGTGTATAGGGGTGCGTTCGAGCCCTGTGAGATTCGGCTACCTTGTAATTTCCCTGGACAAGGAAATTAACCGCTTGGTTGTCCCGCTTTACCCATGCGATATTTGGGAAGCTGGTCCCGGCTGCGTTGGTTATCTTGATGTATGTTTGCTGATAAGGGAAAGCGCTGATCCCGATCTGCTGCATCCCTTGAAATGATGCTAAATGGTTTATGGTATGGTTGGGCCACAGTGATCAGCGGCCATTTGTGAAAGCGCTTAGAGGCGAAATAGCATAAGGCGCTATATAAATCTCTGCTATTATTTATTTTCTCAAATTAAATTGCAATTTGACAACATTTGGAGGCACTTTATTCCATCTCCACTTGCCCACTCTCAGCAGTACCGACCATGTAGAATATCTGGTGCTGGGCATTTCGATGGTGCACGTTCTCATTAGCGATCCATATTTTTAATCTACTCACAATATGTTGAAAATCTGGACATTTATTGACTTTAGCTTGTTCTTTGGTGTGATATTGTTGTATTTCCTATGTAAAAGAAACATATTCATCAAAGTTGCCAGTTTTTCCACAGACTATTCTTCTGTGTGGGAGTGAGTTAGTGATGTTTTACCTTCGAGGGGCATTTTTGTTGCAGTGGTCATGGAGTATTTATGATGACCATGGTGATTTCTTGTAGTAATCCGACAAGAATCAGACTTACTAGTTTGTTTTGTATTTTATTTTACAGATGTGTCTGGATGCTTCTCGTCATAAGCATGGTAGCCATATTGTTCTTTGTAGTTGGTTTTAACTGCCAACGTTTCTTCAGCTATCCCGTATCTAGCGTAGTTACGCTCAAATACGTGGAAAACTTGAATTTTCCCGCGGTGACCGTCTGCAACTACAACCAATGGCGGAAATCAGTGGTACAAAGTGAGAATTCGGAATTTATTTCCAAATTTTTCTTTCCGACTTTGCGTGGAAATGAGACTTTTAATATCGGTGATTATAATGTGACTGACATTAACATCACCGCCGAGGTTCTCCGTGGTGCTCATCAGAAGGAAAATATGATCGTGGATTGTACCTGGAGAACTGTAGAGAAATGCAGCTACGATAACTTCACACGATTATCACCGTTTTGGTTGGTCTGTTATTCGTTAATCACCCGGAGGATCAAGCAACGGCTTTGAAGGTTAGACAAACAGGCTATGAACACGGACTGTTTCTAAGGCTCTTGATTGGAAACAATATGATTTTTCTAGGTGAGAGGAAAGGAGCCGGTTTTAAGGTATGTAATACGAAAAAGGAATTCTCTTAGCACGAAACCGTAATTACTATGTCTATCTACTCTTCTACATTTAAGACATTTTTTCGTCAAGTAGCCAGTATATCAGCATATTTCCCCGCATATTTCTTTTCTAAAACAATATTTAGACACAATGAAATACACATCTTACCCAGTCATTTTCTAATACTTGAAAACAATTCTGAAATGTGGGTTTTCTCATGATTACATCACAGCCCTAATCTACTTTCCAGCTGCTATGCAAATTAGACACAGATTTAAAAGCACGCTACCAGTGTAATGGCTCTGAATTTGCACCATATAACTAATAATCGGGAAGAAATGTGCTTATGCTAGGTGGAAGCTTGTGGATTTTAGACTGACAGTGGTGTCATTGTGCAAAGAAACAACAAAAGAAAACATACTTTAAATTGTTTTCTAGTATTTGAAAATGACTGAAAGAAATGTGTGTCTTATTGTATCTAAAGTTATGTTTTAATACACAGAATTGCTTTGAGAGAAGAAATATGCCGATATACGGGCTAGCTACAACATGGACGAAAAAATGACCACATAATTAGTCCTCAATTAGAAGAGTACTAGACATTCTCCAAATGTGAAGTGTAAGAAGTGTAGATTACAAATTACTTCTGTGGTTTTCCCTTTTTTTTAAGATAAAAAGACACGTCAGAAGTGCCGGCCACAATAATAATTTACATAACTAACATTTTTTCCATCTGTTTGTTTTTCTTGCTCCTTTCTGTTTTGCTTCTTTCGCTTTACAATTTGTTTCTTAATCAACTTGATCCTAACTTCCGTTTTAACACTACCATGATGCCACTACCAACATGTTTTTGACAATTTAATCAGAGCATTCATCTCACGTGCGGAATCAACATGGTACCATTCAGCTACCATCGTTCCTTGCGATGTGCAAATAAACAGCTTAAACAGAGCGCGTTGTGTGGTGTTTTTTGTGAATAAATATAGTAATGTGTGAATAAAAAAACTAACGTGGTTTCCAACAATTATACACACGCGCGCGCTCACACGCGTGAATGTGTATCCTAAATTTTTTTTTAAATAAAATATAAACTGTTTCAACCATACAGAAACCCCTAAACCATGTAGAGATTAATGCTGATGTTTCGCGGTCATTTCCAAGAACGAATTATAACGAAGCAATTTCTACGGCATTTTTATAGACCCTATGTGTCATGCATAATTTCCTTTTAGTCTGTATTGCAGGTGCTTCTTGATCGATAATACTGAATCGATTTAATCTAGTTTTACGGTACCTTGTAACAACATATCCACGCAGCATTGTTGGCTCTTCTTCGCACGATTTCTGACGCACTTGTTATACGTTTTATTTCATTTACACTACAAGATGATCGTGCGTCCATACCCACGTATTACTTATAACGGCTTAATTTTGTATTTCTTTTAGAGTCATATATTGTAAATAATAACAGAGCAATATAGCAATTATTTGTATATTTATATTGTGTTCGTAAAGACAAATTTCACAGAAATAAAAAATATTCAATAGATTGCTCTGACATAATTTGCACAAAGCGCAATACTTTGTAGCTGAGAGTTCCATTTGTTACTACACATGTACAACGATGATTTTGTGATCGTGACCATATGACATATATCAGTAGAGAAAAGTGTGAGGTTTCAAACTTTTCTAAAGTTTTAAGTTTATTCTCTATATTATTAGATTAAATCTCATAATGGGCTTCGTTTACCCTCTCAGGGTATGGTAAAATTTATGATGTGTGCATACCTTGGTTTAATAAAGGGATATTGATGATGCAGAACGTGAACGTCGCTTTAGAGAGAAAATGGTAAAAACTAGAAATAGTGTCGAGCTGGAATGCATACAATTTACAATCAGCAGTGATGGTAAAACTCCTTCATCATGGCTAAAGGATTTTATTACGAGAACACTTTAGAAAATGCCCTGAACAACAAAACCATGTTTGCTACCCTGAATAAGCTCTGAACCCCAAAACCAAA
>JAMKCH010023637.1:0-19937 GCA_023653785.1 Ophioderma brevispina
AAAGGAAAAAGAACAGCAGTATGAAAGATGTAGATCTCCATTCAATTACTTGATTAGTAAGTGTCCGTAGAGACCGTAATGACTAAAATATCCAATTTTGTCTTAGAGGCTGCTTGTGGTCTATCTTTGTAGGGAATGTTAGGACACTATACTTGCTACAGACATGCAAAAATATGCTTTTTTGGCTTTAAAAATTCACGGAAGTGCCTTTAAGTAACTCAAATAATTAACACACATATCATCAATTATGTAAATTGTGCTATTTTGCAAGTCAATAAGAGGTTAGCAACCAAGACTTACAATAATTATCTCTGGACACTTCAGTTTTCTTAGACACATTTCTCTCTTGGATACAAGCTATCTAGACAACAATGCACTTTGTTTCATTACAAAATGATTACATCTACTTACGTTCATTACACGTCTGGCCTATGAAGCACGATGGGCACTGACAGACAAATTGGACCACCCCAGTGCTTGTGGGATTACATGTGCCACCATTCTCACAGGGATTTGGTGCACAATGAGTTTCACCTGTAAAATATGACAAACAGAAATGAGAAATAATAGTACTAACCATAGTCTTTTCACCAAGGCTACTAGGAGCAGACGAATTGAATTTAGCAGTTCTTTGCTTGTATGCTCGCTATATTCAGAAAATATACAGTGTAGGCTGCCTTTTTGCTTTGAATAGTACTAAGGACACTTAGGAAAGATGAGAAACAGGATACTTAATTATACCTTATTTGCATAAAGACAGACAACAGAGGTTAATACTTGTAAACCCACACTAACTACATGAACCAAAGTTTAGGGATATGGGTCACTGGCTTCTACCAAAGGTCTACCATATCCTTATTAGCCAATCAGAACAAATATGCAAATGAAGTGCTTAATGTGCTCATTTGGTGTGTATTACTTGTGCCCACCATGACATACCGGTACCAAGTTTTATGAAAATCAGTAATTTTGGGTTCTGGTCAGAGAAGTGAAGATCGGTGACATCAAGGAAAAATTTATCAAGTAATTAACTTGATAGTAATTAACTCAATAATAACCTCATTTTTTTTTAAAATAAAATGCTATACAATTTTTACCATAACGCACAATGATTGAGGACCATTCAACTATGTTTTGTATGTGTGTGTGTGTGCACGCATGCGAGCGTGCACATGTGTGTGTGTGTGAGTGTCTGTCTGTCTGTCAGTTCTGGGGGAAAGCTACTGACGGGCCTCCCCATAACATAATTGTTTTTAAAAATTTCTGTATGTTTTCTATTTGTGTTTTTAATATAAATTTTGGTATTTTATATAATCTCTATTTTTTTGGTTTTGATATTTTGTTATGTTATGGAAATAAATTTTGATTGGATTGGATTTGTAAATCAACTTAGTTTAGTTGAAATTCTAAGCCAACACTGAAATTTCATTTCCCTATTCTATACATATGTACAGTATTATTTCATAATATGGTATAGTATTTCATTGCAAAATATTCATGATATATTTCAATGGAGCTCAAGTTTTAGTCAATTGGAAAGAATTTTTCACCATGACTTTTACTTTGTAAAATGGATTTAAATATTTGAACCTGTTACAAATCACATAATTTGCAATAAATTCATCAAATAAAATACATATGCCTCTAGAACCAGGCCAAATATGACTACCTTCATATAATCATCATGGTGACAATTTCTAGGTCATGCATTCTGGAAGTGACAAACCATTATGAAATGCTAAGTTATTTGCTCAACTGTGACCTGATAAATGACAATCTCTCATGCCTATTCTGTGAGCAAATTCTTTTCAGAACTAGACACAAGGACACAATTTATCCACAATGCACTCTGGCACCAAATTTTATGACATAATCAGCTTTAGAGAAACCAAAATACTTGTTTCACAAGGTGATTTGGTTACTGGACTTCCCTATGCTTATGTAGCAAACGATCTTGTACAGTGTGTCCCAAAATTTATGCAATCCTCTAAGTCGATGCTGTATTTTCAAAATTATTTTTAAAATTGTGAAATTTTGCATTATATTCATAAAGCCTAATATTTTCTCCACATACTGTTCAAATTTCATCTGACTTGCTTCATTGGTTTTTAGAACAAAGACGATTACGTAAGTACACCATAATTTAAGTCGTTCCAGATTTGACTGATTAATACACAATCAAAGCATGCTTAAGTACGTAGATGCTTGTTTTATTTTTTCTTCTCCTGCCTCTTTCTTTAGGTTCAATCAACTCAGTATAACCGTGTCAACTAAATATTAAACATTTAAAGACAACCTATCTTTGACAAATAAGGGAAATGTTCTCTGTTCACAATGACATTTGTCATAGCATTTGATGTAACTCAAGTTTGATTTTCAGTGGTTACTTTTTTCAATCAAAAGACAACCTATCTTTTATAAGGGAAATGTTGTCTGTTTACAATAACATTTGTCATAGCATTTGATGTAACTCAAGTTTGATTTTTAGTGGTTACTTTTTTTTCAATCGAAATGGTCCATACCTGAACTAGGAAGCCGCCAACACCCATTAATACTATTTCCATTCATTGGTATTTAATCCCTACATTGCAATTTACAATATTCACTTGGATTTGTCAGATACACCAGAGATAAAACGGCCTAACATTAGCCAAGTTGCTATATCGGTTACTATTCTAAATATGAGTGTAAGAAAACACTGTATGCCCTACAGACGATAAAAGTCCATGGACAAAAGAACACCGACAAGGCGACAAATATTTTAGTAATTTATTTTGAAAAAGAAAACAATAGACAGGATTAGTACCGGGAGATTTTACTATTTGAAGAACATTAAATTCAACTTTTCAAGGTGGTGAACCTGCTTCAACAATCTTAGGCAAACTTGGAATAGGGCAATTTGAGGTAGGGTTGCATAATAGCCTTTGTTTTCAAAACCAGTGAACCGTATCAGACAAAAATTGGTCAGGACAAACGAAAATATATTGGCCTTTAGAATCTTAATTAAAATTGGAATAATTTCAGTAATTTGAACTTCATAGCACCAACTGCAAGGGTTGCATTTATTTTGGGACACTTCTGTACATACTCTTAATATTTACAAAAGGACCCCAACCAGGGAATGTGGCACCTTAGTACAATGAAAATAGATCATTGTTATCCTTTGCAAAACACCCCTTAAAATTTTTAAGGCACTCCTAATTTTAATGCCATGATATTTGATACTCAATATTTAGGTAAGATTTTTTAATTCAGACTTAAAATAAATGTGAAGCATCAGAATTAAGAAAACTTATTCTGACATATCAGTGTACATAAAGACTACAAGGATAAAAAATTAAGTAAAAATGGACTTTATTTCAACCAAGCAATTACCATGGAACCTTTACTTCCATTCTTTATAGCAAAACCACTGAACCATGGAGAATCAACTATACAATATTATCAGAGGATGTCAGGGGTTATATAGTAAGTGGAAACAAATATAGTGAGTCAGTTTGGCTCAGTGTCTGAAAGGAGGCACTGCCAATGGTTTCCTTATGAATACCGAAAATCACCTGCTGTTATGGTGATTGAAAACAAGCAAGTGCACGAACATGGATGTGTTATGGCCAATTCAGCAAGTGGTTTTAAAGATGGTACCCAAATGCAGGGTAAAGTTTCGATCCGCTGGTAAAAATGTCAAATTTTCCTAATATCAAATAAACCATGGGACTATAGTTTTAACTGGGTTCTGATGCAATAATTTATAATGTTCAGTCAATTTTGACAGTGTTACAGAAATTAGCAAAATCACCATACCGGTATATCTAGCCTAAAAACCCGGTGAAATCATAATGAAAGAAAGCTTACACGTATATAGGTTCAACCGATAATCGATCGGAGATCGTATCGGGCCGATATTACCCATATCGGTAAAAATATCGGAGCGGCAAAACAAAGGCGTGCCTTACCGATATTTGAGAGAAACAAAAACGTCGCAGGAGTCTCTTTTATGCTGAAATTGATGTTTTGGTTTCTTTTAAATCCAAATCGTTTGACTTAGTATTTTTTCATAAAGCAACAAGAAGATAAATAACATAATTGCCATACATACTCCAACTCAGAATGCTAAAGAACATGTAAAAATATTAATTTTGTATGAATAACCCCCCTCAGCTAAAAAGAACAAGAAAAAGCCAAATAGTGTTAAAAAAATTACAGTACCGTAACTTCGGTAGTTGTATAATTTCCTTGAATCAACCTTATTTTACCGATTGCATTAACCATGGGAAATTATGAGGTTGATTCAAAGAAATTATAAAACTACAAAGAAGTATAAGGTACTGTAATTTTTTTAAAAGCTATTTGGCTTTTCTTTTTTTTAGCTGTATGGTGTTAATTCTTAAAATTAACATTTCACAGTTCTTGGACATTCTGATGCTGACGAAGTTGTGGTTTCTTTCAAATATCAGTTTGGAAAGCCATTTTAAATTTTGATACTGATATTTATTACAATATAAACATTCAACAAATTCGGATCGGATAGCGGCCGATAGTAAAAAAGTAATATCAGTTATCGATCGGAAGACAAAAAGTCATTTCGGTGACCTTTACCCGTATACATCGTAGGTAACGAACAGTTAAACATGAAGAGTTTTAGACCTCTGCCACACAACTATGGAAAAGACAGTCGGTAAAACATTGAACTTACTTATTTGTTTTATTTTATCGAAAAAATTGTCACATTAAAACTAAGTTTAACATAGTTTTCTTGGTTCAACCCCACTGATATTCTTACACAGAGCTGAAATACAGTATACCAGGGGTGTCCAACCTTTTTGACTCAGGGGCCGATAGGTGGAATCAAACTATTGCGGGCTGCAAAAAGTAGATGGGTCCTACTGTGGAAGCCCAGGACCCTATCTAGCTCCATATTTGCCAAAAAAGGGACCCCATAGCATACAGATATGCAGATTTTGGGTCAAATTAAAACACATTTTCCATTTTTGCAAATTTGGAACCATTTTGGCTTCATTTTGAGGAAATTGGACTAATTTTCTTACAATTTGTAGAAAAAGTTCGGTTCCATATTGAGGAAATTAAACTAGTTCAAATGACATCTTTTTAAAATCTATTATTTAAGATATTTATGCATTTTAATTTTTCTGTGAAGTACCTCGCGGGCCGCATGAGAGCTCTTAGCTGGCCGCAAATGGCCCGCGGTCCGCCGGTTGGACACCGCTGCATTATACAATCCACTGGGCATATCAGTTCAATTGACGGCAGTTTTTGTCAACAGACCGGAAATACTCAAAAAATGCCCATACAGGGAAATTAAGAAATCCATTCATGACATCATGACATCCGTGAATGCAAGACACTGTCTCATGTCAGAATCACTTTTCCAAACTTACGAACTTGTAACATGTGCCAAATCTTCATACTTCCTGAATTCACAACCTTTGTGTCTCTAATCCACACTTACTCATATAACTCTATTCAAGCAAGGACAGGGCTGAAAAGCTCTCCCTTGTTACAATGAAGTGGGTTTTGCAACAAGTCACATTTTCCATTGAAATGTGTGGGAAAGAACAAGTTGCATTATCCAATCCTTTGAATGATGAGGCTGTATTCCCCATGAAAGCCTGGAGTATTGTGTATCTAGACAGTTTGTTCATGAATGCCAAAAGCCAAGCACCAAGAAGGATTCCAATCTGCCTACACTCTTAGCAAAAAAGTCACTGAATAGCTGGTCCTGAATGTACACTAAACAAAAATGAAGGGTGAATGGGCAACAGCAATCTTAGTTCATTGACGTTTCCTTATTTCGTCAATCCCTTTCATCTCTCACCAACCAGTGCTGCTCTTTATTGTTATCACCAATGTGCTTCAGCTCGGCAAGATTCATGAAAAAGGGGCAAGAAATACCATGGAGTGGACAAAGTATCCCAACACTTTCATCCAAGAATGTATCTTCCCTTATAATTTCCCTTTCTTTTTCAGCTCAAAATGTTAAAATCTGGCTAAGTTGAACATTTTCAGTTTTAAAAATACAGAATTATCAATTTTTTGGTAACAAAAAAGCTGTTCCCAACTTGACCCAGCTACTATACTACCTGTGTGCCATATACCCCCAGCTTAACTCTGTTGAGTACAAACTACATGTACCGCATTTGGCCTAATTAGCACCCTTCCCCTAATAAGCACCCCTACAGAATGTTACAATTGACCAGGCCTGTACGTGGGGGGGGGGATTGGGGGGGTCGGGGTGCAACCATCAACCTGCACCCCAAATTCCACAATAAGGGGAAAAGATCCACTTTTTTGCTGATTTTTTTTGATAAAAAGGTCCAAAATTAGAGAATTTGACAATAAAGTCAACTTTTTTTGGATGAAATGTGCACAAAGTTCCAAAACAAACATTTTAAGGATTTTTGTGCAAGTAATATCCAATTTTGACTTCACTTCACATTTTCATAATACATTCCCTGACAAAGATGGGGGCGCTAAAATAGTAGAATACAACATCTTTCGAAGGTCCTCTGTGGGTTTACATTAACAGTTTGTTCCCTCTTGTAACTAGAGGCTGCTCCAAACTACTTAGTAACTTCCAAAAGTTCCACTCGAATCAACTTTGCCATAAATCTTAGTGTGAGCTAATCATCCATTTGTTTGAAATACTAAATTTCTTTATATAAAATGATATTAATTTCACTCTGGAAATCAGAGTACACTGGTACAATGACCAACTTGTTTTCCTGTTATAGGTCACTGTTCCAAAACAATTCCCCGTAACTCTATATAAATTGTACCTGTGGTGTCAAGCACTTAAGCATTCAAGAGGTCATTATATATGCTCACATGCAGTGCATGTCCCCAGCAGCAAATAAGCAACAACAGACAAAACTGTCAATTGACAAACTGGCAGCGCTCATTCATTAACAGGTAAACTCAATTGTCACTTGGCATATTGTCATTGATCCTGCCAGGATTGGTTTGTGGGTCGCTGTGCCTTCCGTTGGATCTGGGCTGGCAGGAATGCCACGCACTGCCACAACACACTTTTGATTGATTCATTTCCTTTACTGGTATTTGAATCTTTAACCAAATTTGAAAGTTGGAACATTTACATGTGCAATGACCACCTGACTCTTAATAAAAATAACCCAAACTGGTCCTGGGAAGACAGTTTCATTCTGAAAGTGACAGAAAATGTTGTGAATATGACTATCACTGCTGCTGACTGTATTTATCAAATGATTCCAATGTACCAACCCTCCCTACCTCCCTTGCAAATTAAGTGACAGTCACATTTAGTCAGTGGATCGACCTCACATGTTATGAGTTCGAGTCCCACTAGGGTCAACAGTTGCGCACTTAGGCAAGGCATTTAAAAACACATTTTAACACTTAACCTAACCCTAAAAGAAAAGGCCATTTCTCTTGTCTCTTCTCTACCTATTGTGCAAAAATGCAGTAGCGTAACGTGAAGGGGGGCCATGCCTAAGGGGGGAGGGCAAGCCTAGGGGCAAGCAGCTCCCCACCACCTCTCCAATCCTCCTTGTGGAGGATGCATAATTTTTCATCACCTGCTTCACCATATTTTTCATCATTCACCTCTTTATTTTCTGGACCCAGAATTCTCTTCACCTCTTTCATCCAACTCTCTTCTTTTTCTTTCTCTCTTTTCTTCCTTTTTTTTTCCAACCACTCTTACTCTATCTTTCTTTTCTCAACATCACCACTTTTTCCATTTTTTCACCTCGTCTCCCTTTTCCCCCCCTTTCATCACGCTTTCACCTCAGTTTTCATTTTTTTCACACGCCACTCTTTGCTTTATTTACTAACCGTCTTTTTCTCTAGGCGGGTGTACTACTCTTTAAACACACACAAACACCTTCACATCATTCACAACTCTCTTTCCATTTTTCAATTATCACCTCTTTGTTTTCTTTTCCCCCCCCTCCCACATGCTAAAATTCTGTGCCCCCCTTGCTTTCCCCCAAACAGCTATTGCCAATGAAAAATTTGGACTGTTTATTTATACATGTAACAGTCAACAGCCTGACCACGGGTGTAAATGTAGTTCCAAAAATTAAAGGGTAAAGCACTTTGAGCTTTATAAAAGTTTTTGAATGTCCATATTTATTCACCAATTGAAGAATATCAAAGCACTGCGTTCTATTGGGGGATCTAAATCTCGTGTTTCCTCCATGTGGCCTATCATTAGGGGTGCATAATGCTAATAGTCCTCAATCACGCAGCCTACCACACCACCACATAATTGTGATAGGACAAGGTTTTCTCCACCCCCGCTCTTTTCAAAATAAATGCTGTGTCTGGACAATGACTTTTTCCGTAGGAAGTACATGAAACCAACCACGCCTGTTTGAGAACACACCCACCTTGCTGTATTCCAAGTTTATTACAGAACATCTCAACAATCCCACCTTTCCAATCAGGAATATGGGCAGGTGATACACTCATCAATTAGTAGCACACCAATGGGATAGGCATAAATTCACATACACTGGCACAAAAAAGTATCTCAATCTCGGCTGTTTTTTCGATCATTATTGTCACAAAGTCATCAGACATTTTGGAAGTTTTTTGAAACTACAGTTTGTTGCTAGGTCTTGGTCTTTTCATTTAACATCACTTGTAAAAAAGCGTGCAAAAAATGGCTGAATAGAGCGCCCCCAAAAGACGCAACACCCCAAACCAAAAGTTCAGTTTGGATTTTTCATGGTCAACTGTGTGTACAACGCATCATACTATGTATTGATTTTCCACAGAGTTTCTGACTGATGAGCGAGAAGCCTCCTTGCAATATTAATTTTGTGTACACGTGTTTCTTTCACAGTACTCTGCAATGTCCATTGAAAATCCAAAACTGCAACTTTTGGTTTTGGGGGTTGGCGTCTTTCGGGCGTTCTATCCGGCCTTTCTCACGTTTTTTTTTACAGTCGAGGTTTTAAATTACGAGCAAGACTATACAACAATGTTATATTCATAAATTTCAAATGTCTGCCTGCGGCACAAACTGATCGAAAACATGCCGAATAGGTTTTGTGCATTGTATATTCTTAACATTTCAGATTAGTGAGAATGAATTCATACAGGGTTACTGGCATAAGCGACGTTCGATAATTCTCAGGCCTGTTTTTGCACATAAGCAACACATTTTCATATCCCGATTGACCTCCGTGACCCTCCCATAATCCTTGATTTTTGGTTGTGTTGTTGGTCACGGAGGTCCATCGGGATATGAACACCAATAGTGCCTGATATCGAACTCGCTATTAAAATTATTAAACGTAAGTCCATAGATATATCAAGAAGGACTAGGGAATAGGCCAAGTAATTATTCTTCTCAAAACAAACATGCAAAGTAATGGTTTTTTGTCTTTGTCATAAAGTACAGAAGTTTCAGGTCACATATAATCACAAATACATTTTTTCAATATATTTAACATCTTCTGGCTAACCCTGGCCTACCACCTTTTGTATTTTCTTTGCTTATTATGATCAATTATCACTAAATTTCTGTGACGATCAAAACATCTTGTTATCACATGCATTAATGTGACTACACAACTGTTCTGAACTACGTTCACATTGATACAACACAATTACATTCATACCGGTCTGATTTTCCATCGTCGCGTGCAAGGCTGTTGAGTCCAGTTGTGGACAGATCCTAGATATTTATTTAATCAATGTAATATTTTTCTTCCAAAATACCCTTTGTTTTGGACACGTTCAAAATCTCAAACAGTACATGCACATTTGTTGTACTTACGAGCTTGCATGTTGGCCCGGTTAGGCACTCGTACACACATACATGAGTGACTGGTGGCAGTTTTGGAGCCATTTGACAAGAACCGCCATTGAGGCATAGTTGGGAAGTAGCACACAGATTTTTTTTCCCACAGCTGTGAAACATCACAAGAATAAAAATGTTACAATAGACTCTCATTATCATCAGATCCCACTGCACTGTCCCTTGTGTTAAAAAAAAGACTTTTTTAATTGTATATACTTGAAAAACTTGAAGCTGAAATACTTTGGAAAATGTTCGTTCAATAAAAATACAAAAATTATTGAAAAGTTTTTGATGAAAAAAATAATTTGCAATGGGAAACCGGAATTTTCAACACCCAGATGTGAAGATCTTTGAAAACCCAGTTTCAATGCCTGATGTGCAATATAAAACACATTGATTTCTAAACTGGCAACTGGGTTTTTATTTTCGAGCCTGTGTGGTGGAGTTTCAAAAAATTATCTGAAAGCCGCTTAATATATTTAAAACTGGGGTATAGTGTCCAAAAACCGCTGAACATGAAGGAAAACATATTTTTTTTACTTTTAAAGCATAACAAAGCTGAATTATCTCACAAGCTTTACTCTCTGATTAAGGGAGTGCTGCACCTTTGATGACATGCTTTTGTGGTCTTTCTCAGCACCCGGCCAGCTCTGAGGTCCATTCTTATTTTCTACTTATTAGTCTTCATTTTTGATCCTTTAGTATTGTACATTGATGTATCTGCCAAATGAATAAATAAAAAAAAATTGAAATACACTCTCATGTGCCTTTCTTTGAAAACTTTTTAATGGATTATTTGTTGGTTTGAACTTGAAGATGTTATTTAAAATTCATAATTACAAAATTTAATTAAAATTGAATTTTTACTTGGCTCTACAAATCCTCATTTTGCATTTTTGATACCGAAAGTGGTTTTCAACTGACAAATAAATAACTGAACCTCCCTTGTAAACCGAGTATTGGTGAGGGCTGAGAGATTTTCTTTGGTGTTTGCACACTATGATTTTATATTAGTATAATCTCCTTCTAAACTGCTCAATGATGGATACTTTTCTTTCAATCAAATCAATCCCTTCTCTTCTACATTCTTGAATTTCTATGCCGTCTTCGAC
The DNA here is from genome assembly GCA_023653785.1 of Ophioderma brevispina. NCBI lineage: Eukaryota > Metazoa > Echinodermata > Ophiuroidea > Amphilepidida > Ophiodermatidae > Ophioderma > Ophioderma brevispina. The sequence goes on from JAMKCH010023637.1 coordinate 10,921, forward strand.
TTTTCAGTTCACCACCTTTTGGAAACCGACTGTATAGCTTCAATACAATGCTCCTACATGCATGAAGGTGATAAATACTGCTAATTGAAGCATTGTATTGGTTGGACTTTGTACTAGGCTTAATACACTCATTACAGGTAATTCATATTTAATTTTGGCATACAGGTCAACCAAATTTTGACGCGAAATTTAACTGACAACCTGGACTTTCAACAACAGCTTTGCCTACAAGCAACCCAACTACTTGTCCTCGCTGGGTTTTTTTTTGGGTTTTTTGTCTTTGAAATTTAGGGAGTATATTTATCTTCCCATGGGGCATGGCTTGTATTGTTGAGAACTTAACATGTTACATGTACATAATATACTTTAACTGACAGTTAAGTTGTGAATAAGTACAGGAAAAAGCACACTGTGACGTGTGAATACATTGCGTGCTTTCAGATACAACAGTCAAAAGCAGGGTCGGTACAACGTTTTGTTTAGATATGAATAACTTTGGTCGGGAGTTTCTTTATGCCTTACCCAACCAACACAAATATGTACATGTACTGTATGCGCAGTCTTAGTTCATGGTGATACATATTGACAAGCAAAATTTTTGAGTCAATATAAACATCAGACATGTATAATGTATGTTAAATGTGTATTTTATTTATATGTGGGTTGGCGTGTTCATGATCCATCTGATAATGAGAAATTATCATTCGTCCGGCTGTGCTGTCTAGAATAATCTGGCACTCTTGATTTGCATCAAAGATTTATTCTGCAGTTATTCTATTTCCAAACATCATCTTTTCAAAAAGATCTCCATGATGAAAGGTTTCTATTTGGGAAAGATTTCCAGAGGGAGATATTTTTCACAAGAAAAACGCCAGTACTATCCAGTAGAAGAATTAAGAATTGGAAATAGGCATTCAAACTCTGCATTCCTTGTTGTAAACTAAACATGACTTAAGATGACCTTTGACCTTCTATTTGACCTGTGACTCTTTGACACATGGACTTTCCTGGTGGCACCTGGACTTAAAACTTAAAACAAAACTTTAAACTTAACGCTATTTGGTTACAACTTGACTGATGACCTCCAATCTTGTATGTACCTTTGGACTCATTAATATACGGCTGCAAGTGGACATCTTCCCTCAAAAACAACCTACAGCCTATTTAAAACTTGACCTCAGATGTACCTTTGACCTCAGTGTGTGACCTCTCTGCTTACGAGCCAGAAACAAAATGTTTCCTTGTCCTTTGCCACTAATTTTGGGATGGAGTCAATGATAACTGTTAATTTTGATTAAGAGACAAAAGGGCATTTCTGAAACATGCACCCCCAATTTTTGTTAAACTGGTTTTTTACATATTTAGAATGCTAACAATGTATATATACACTGAAGTGAATAGCCCAAAACGCTATCTTCAGTAGATGATTTAGTATTTTTTCTGTCATGTTTTGGGCAACATTTCCAAACCTACATTTTATTATTGTAAAAAAAATAAACCAATTTAAAATTATGTTTTTGGTTTCTTTCCTGTTGTGTTCGTCCCATTAAACATTCCAAAATCGAACTTCTCGATAGGTGGTCTACAACCAGAAGTGGAAACTTAAAATTTGTATCCTTAAAAATCTCTTTGTGTCTCTTTAAAGGTAAATACCACAAAATATTTTTTACAATTAAGAGGGTATTATTCGACAATAATTTTACTTTGCATACTATGGAAATACTAAGCAAATTATCCCCAATGAAAATGTTCAAATAATAAACAACATGTTCATAACCAAAATAATGTTAACATAATTGTGTAGAACAAGGCAATATATAGAGCCCATAAATGGCAACTAGCACCTTCATATACAAGCAATAACATACATTAGATTGCCGAAGCTAAAACCACCTGTTGCACAACTTTCAACCAGGGATCCAAAGCACTTACACGCAATAATTCAGGACTCTCCACCCATTCAAGATGAAGGTGGTTAGAACTACACTGTAGTTTCCGGTATACCCACTAATTAATTGCCCTTGCACTGCAACAAAAAGGATGGCTCTGGGCAAACCACATTTTTTTTATTATTGTATTGAATTTAACCATGCATGTGCTTTTTCAGTATAATACATGTGGAATATCATCGATTGTTACTAAACTTAATATGTAATGGATAGTAGTTGTCAAACCACCACAAGAACATGGATTCGGTGAGGATCAGAAGGTATTTAATCTTTTATATCGGACCTTAATAATTCATGGTACAATGTAAGCTAGGGTACATGTATGTGCAATGTTCCTGAACGCTTTCCGACTTTGAGTTGAGAGTGCTAGTCCATCTCATCGCTCGCTCATACATGGGAGGCATGGAAGTCTTGGTTGGAAGCTGTAGACACCATGCACCCAAAATACTGTACCCCCCCCCTTTAAAATCTTGTATGCATCCGCATATGGACCTGTGTACATTATTTTTTCTTCTGTCCCCGCCCTACCTTTGGTTTTTATTTCACCTCGCATTAATGCTAACACTGATAGATTTTCATTCATACTGTTAATTGGATAACATATGTCATTATTGCTATAATCTGCAAGAGTTTTTTTCAAAAATAGCTTGCAGTGACTCTTTGAGTTTCAACAACTCAAGCATGCTTACAATATAATTCCCATTCTCACTGTTTTCGCATCTTGTTTCCCCTGTAGCATGCTGACTGGTGGCAGGAGAAACTATGTGGCAAAATGGGGTCTGGCCAGAAACCCCCATTCAAGACAAGGATCCAACCACATGGATCAGTAGCTTTAAAAAAATAACAGGAAATGTTTAACTATCAACGGTTTTTTTCATCAAGAGTGTTTCTCACTCTTGGAGCAAAATTCTCACAAGGTGAAATTTAAATAAAATCCGAGGGGAAATCGGTACTGATTGCTGTTGAGATACAAACCTTGAAAGTACTTCATTTTTAGATTTCGTTGTCTGTGGTTTCATGGGCATCCAAGGAACATTGCAATGCATTACGTTTCCCGCACTATTTATTGTCTCGGCGGTATGCACAGTGGCGTTAATATCTTTTTGACACTAGGGGATGTGGTTGATGAAAATCTTATGAACGGGGTCTGCTGACCAGATCCGTGCACTAGTAACATGCGGTGGGAAACACTCTAAAAACTGTGTCATTTAATTGAACGTAAAGTTGTTTAAATGTAATTTCCTAATGAGAAAAATAGCCGCGTCCAGTAACGTGAAATGTGGGTACCATTTTTATTCACATTGATAGAATCTAAGGTTGATTTTGTTCAATAACACATCCATTGGGGTGATGATTGTTATTGACAGCCCTCTCATCAAAATATTGGAAGTATCAAACCCCCCCGCCCCCCCCCCCCCCCCCCCCCCCCCCCCCGTTTATGCCTATATATGCTATGCATAGTGTTGTGGGAGTGGTGCTTATGCTATTTTATCTTGATTTAAGCGTAAAAATACTGTACATAATGCCGCAGTGCTGTATTGTCAACACTGCAACCCAGCGGTATGACCATTCCAACAAGGCGAACAAAACTGATAGTGTTATGCTTGATGTAAAGACTACAGGTAATTTGTAGGCTAATTTGTAAAAGTTTTTCCATAACTTTACTTAATAACCTAACAACTGCAGGCTGTATTATTGTTGAGGACGTACACAATCACATATAGTGAATTACCACAACTTTCAATCATACTTACTTCACTTCCATAACCCACACTCCACAATAATTTTTGATTGTGGTATATTGTGGTGTATGCTTAGTAGTTAGATAAATCATAACTATACCTAAATGAGTAACTCATCGTATACTACAATATAACCCAGTAATAAACAAAAATCTGCACCATAGGCCACAAAGTACAGGGCTGCCAGAGAAGTTGCGGACCCAGGGGAACCTTGGTGTGATAGGCTTACATGGGGTCGGGTCAGGTGCGGGATTACGTGAATTAACCACATCTTCTTTCAAACTACCACAACTATTGTAGGTTCGTAACTATCATATCCACAGATATACCACAATTATTACCTTGTGTCTTTTTTTGTGTCTAAGCCCGTTTTTGGTTAGTAAATAACAAATGTGGTCTATAGGCAAGGGAATGAAAGTTAGACATTCTAAGCTTTACTTCTGCCGCCCTCAATTGCATCACTACAAACCACCTTCCTTCAAAAATGTTCATTATTTTTAAAAAAATCATTATTTGGCATTTAGATGCTCGTCACACAAAAATAAATTTTTTTCGATCATCAAACAGCTGTCAAGGTACAATTATGAAATAACAGTAAAGAGTAACATGCATGAACACTATGAACATAATACTGATGCATATCATCCCTGGCCTTGTTGATGTGATTGATCTTCAACTCTGGAAACCGTGAACTCGCAAGTTCAACAATGAAAATGTACATAATGAATACTGAAAGCCTCATGAGGCTCATGCCATTTGAAAAAGGTCTGGATGCAAATCTAAAAACTTGCATTCTCAGTCATGTCTTAACAACATAATATCCTATCATGTCTATAGACGTGGTACTCATTTTATATTAAAACCGACAAGGTCCAGACTGGTCAAACAGGGTACGTGATATGGATCACTCCTGCTTTTTCTTGTTTAAATTCCATGTCCGTCGTTCTGCTGAATAAAATAAATGAATTCGCCGGAGTCATTTAATTATAAAATCAGTCTGTGTACCCCCAGGCAGTGATTTGGTCTTAGTCATGGTTCAATGCTTAAAGCTTTACAACTAAATGTAAAAGATCAATTTTGAGGGTACACTATTTTTCCAAATGTGCCAGTGCCTCTTCCATGGCCCTCTCCCCTACGAATTCTTTCATCAGCCTTGACATTCTTGTCGAATAAACCCCAGCCTCCGGCACCACAGGATAAGTCTGGCATATTAGATGGGGGACACTGGACTCTTGCCCAACGGAGGGATCCAGCCATGATGCTTTTCTAAATATATTTGCAAGAAACTGTGAATCTTTTCAGACCAAAGAATGCTGAGAATCCCTGACAGAATTCGCAAAATTTGAAATTTGCGTGGGCGGTTTCTATCGTAATAAAGCATGTCATCCATCAAAGCCAAAGCCCGTCTATTTAATCTCCTATCTCCTCACTCACGTAATTGAAAACTCCCGGAAACTTCTCATACAACGTTAATTTTGATTTTTTTAAGCATGCCATTTATTTCATTCACAAACTTTTTTTTTAGTTTTCCTAAAATTCATATTTTCATTATTTTTGCACATTTCAGTTCCACCCCCACCCCCACCCCCCCCCATGCTTTGGGGTTGGTTCCCTCAAAAGGTGAATTTCCAATAGAGTTTGCATCTAATTTGTTGCAATTTCGAAGAACGTAACTTTAACAAGTATAATATAATAGAAATTTTAAAATCCAGATGAAGGGCAAAAACACTAAAATGCGCAAAATTAATGTCATGGTTAATCACTGCAGAAAGTTTTAAATTCAAATTCAAATAAGGTTTCTATTAGCACTTCATCATCAATACATTACATACTGATAAACTTCATTACAGAAATATAAGAGATACTGTTTTTTGTTTTTTTTAGAAATTTATAGCAGACCTTAAATGAAATGCAGGAGAGGCCATAATAAGTCAGATGGACTTGTTTTGAGCACGCCTCACCTTACGTTATACAGAGTTTACAATTATATTGGATTACTAGACAGGACGGGACAATATGGACACGACAAAACAAAACAGGACAAGACAAGACGAGGACATTGACAATTATTTTACAGATTAAGGGCAAAGAACAATTGATCATAGTGGAGCAAACAAGAATACGATGCAGGTATGGAGGTATTGCAATTTAGTGATCACAAGAATTGAAGGGATAAAAGTTCAAATAACACTCTTGAGAAATTTATTTCATTTCATATTTGCAAATATCAATAAATGACAATAAACCTACTATCTTTTGGTGTCTAAATGAAACAGAAACAACAATGTCGGCCATAAAATGTAGGGCCTACACACTAGAGTGTATAACCAATTAGGGGTGTGTTTGTAAAAACAAAACTCACTGGGGTTTCCGTTGCAACCCCTATACGTAATTTTGCCCAACAAACCGCCCGATGAGCATGACTACTAAAATTTAGGGACAAAGAGCTATGTGGCACTCATTTTTTTTAAAAGCCATATTTTTCATGGTTGCAATGCTTTTTACATGATTTGTTGTAACCTTCACCTAATACACCATTCCGGTGTTTTATTTTTTTTAATTCAGAAAACCTAGTCACATGTGTTACAGCGCAAGAAAATACCAGTGGCGGATTAAGAGTCTCATTTAGGGGGCCCTGTTGCTCTCAGGTCCTCAGACACCCCTATCGCACTAAAGTGGGACATTGCGGTCGCTTCTGACCACAGGGGCCCTGCCCCACTTTAGGGCTGCTGCAGGGCCCTTTTACGCCTCTGCAAATACTCATTATAGTTATTCCCTTTTGTATATAATGAAAGCTGCGTACCCATCACCAATGGTTTTAGAGTCACGATGTTCATAGTTCGTGTAATAAAGTGAATTCTCGACAACAATTTGGTGATACAGAAAATGCATGCATCTACAAAAAAAAAGCCGAAGTCCATGGGAAGTCTGGACGTCCCATAATAGACTTCCCTGTGGGCCTACTATATATTTACATAATTTTTTTGTCCATGTCAAGACAATTAGGGCCTATTTGAGAGTCCAATTGAAGGATTTGTTTTATTTTGTTGAAACTGGACGTGTGTATAGCCTTCGGACGGTATCAGTAAATTTGCATGCTTACAGCAACCCTACTTAATTAATTAGGATTTTTATTAGGGGTGCGTGGGGAACTTTGAAAAAGTGGACTTTTTTGGTTATAGAAGTGGACCTTACCCCACCCCCCCCCCCCAAAAAGTGAGCCTTCCTTTGGAGCTTTTTGAACAGTCATCACCCAAGAGTGGACTTTGTAACGTCTTCTTGTCAAAAATTTCTTACAAATTTTGGCCTTTTTATCAAACAATGAACAAAAAGTAGACCTTTTGCTCCTTTGGGAATTTGCCCCCCCCCCCACCACCACCCCCTCTACCCCCCCCCCCCCCAATACCATACCACCAAACCCTTCCCTCTTACCCACACCACTTTTTTTTCTTTCGTCCTTTTTTTTTTTTTTGTGCTTTGACTTATTGAAGGCAAAGGGTAATCCCACAATATACAGGCGCACTTGTTGGGGGAGGGGAGGGAGGGGCAGGGAGGGGGGGCAATGTGCACTTAGATCCTTTTTTGTCCCGTACACAAGGGTAGTAAGAACGTTCTATAGCTTAACTATTTAAAAAGAAAAATTTTTTTTTTTTTTTTTTTTTTTAATTTTATGGTGTTTTTTTGTGTTTTTATGAAAAAAATCCTTTCTGTTTACAAGGGGTTCTACAACTGAACCATGTCCTTGGTTACAGAAACCTTCTGTTTGGGGGGTTTACAATGATTGGTTAGGGTCCTTTATAGAACTAATGGGTTCTTTAAGCCAATAATAAATGCTTCTTTGATGACAGCCTTAACCTTAAACTTATGACCCATAATCAATGTCAATAAAGCACCCTTCAACGGTTCTTTGGCAGAACAGAAAGAATGAATGTATTTGCCACGAAAATAATTTAGAACCAAAAAAGGCGTTACCTCTCTGACTGATAGATTTCCCGAGGTTGATGCCCTCATTTCTATTAATTTGATTCGGAATTAAATGCTACCATACTGCTAAACACAGTGAAATATATAGCTCAGACCGACTATCTGTTCTGATATCACAACTTGTTAAAAAATGCCGGATCCGGATTTTTTGGTAAATTGCTACAGTGATCCCTAGGTACTCTTTACTTAACTAATGTTTTAACTATATCAAAACGAAAAAAGCGTTGAATTGTGGATTGGTACTATAGTCTAAATAAACCTTAATTCTAAATCTCTGATCAATATAACTCTTAAAAATATTCAAATAATATGCACAATACAAAAAAACGTTCCTATATGTTAGCGTTAATTATGAAAATTTACAGAACATTAGGTTCCCGGACCGAACTTCAGCTATATTATACGGGACAAAAAGGTTTTTATGATGCACCTTTTTTCTCTAAAAGAGTCATCTCTATGTACGCATATTGGCGACAACGGGTGGAAAACATCAACGTTAATAAACGCCAATGGCATGAAACAGCATTGACACTTAAATGGGGTGAAGAAGGGGAGCCCCTTGTTGATAAACCTCAATGTACACTAAAAAGTTGGTAGCATTGACATGTATAAACAGATCATTTAATTAAATACAACATAAGACAGCCCGAGATGAATACGAAACATGTATACAACAAAGCAAAGCAAAGAGCAAACATACACAACAAAGTACAACAAAAAGTCATGCTCCAATTTATACCCGGTTTTAAATTATTATGTTAGTACTTTTTTGGCGAAGAAAAAACAAGGAATTATAAACGTTAACTTACTTGATGTCCAAGATTACGCTCAATCCTTCTTGCATTGTATTTTATCCGTCAAGAAATATATCAAAAAGATCAGGGTTCAAGGTTATTGGATCTGGCGCATCTGTTCCCTAAAAGAAATATTGCTGACCAGGTTGTCTCAAAAGTTCCGAACCCCAATGGGTCGAATGATAGTACTGTCCTATAAAAAGTTCATCTTTGCTAACTTCTACGCTAAATAAATCTTCAAATGTTAGAGTTATTGGATGTTGCAGAAGGCACATAGAGTGAATAGTTTTGAAATTATCCGTGTATAGATTGGGATAATTCGGTGAGGAGAAAGAATCGTAGTGCAACTGTTTGCCAGTGTGAAACAGCGCTCGGACTTCGTCCAGACTTTCCCCTGTTTCTAAAAAGGATGATTAAAAGTAATGTAGGAGAAGAAAAAAAAAAAAATTTTTATTAAAAAATCTTTCAATAGGCCAATACAAAACTAAAAAAAATATGAATATATGTTAGTATCATGAAATGGCTCAATTATCAACTTTTATGGCTGT
>JAMKCH010023638.1:0-20771 GCA_023653785.1 Ophioderma brevispina
GTTTTCTTCATTTCACTTTCTGATCTTTCTGAACACTTTGTTAATTATGTGTGCCATCAGTCGTCCCCATTCCACTCACAGCTCCTGTCCTTAATACTATCATGTAGTTCAAGTAAAGCAATTGCCACTCACTAGAGCACATGTGTTTTACTATACAATGCACAGTACTTTCATCATTCCGTCCCTGCTAATAGCAAACAGGTGAAAACTGAAGCATGAGAACTGAGAGTTTACAACACCTACATGCAGCTGGGTTTACATACATGTACTGTAACTACTACTTCACTTTAGTAAAAACCAAAGTTTTAAATTCCAGTTTGTCCCCACAACGGGGCTGCCGTATACCCTCACACGCAGCAATACTGCTGTGTGTGGATTTGAATTTAATTTTTTTAAGTTCACTAAAAGAGTCCGTTCACATCATTCCATGTGGTGGTAAATTTAGATTAGTAGAACAATATTTAAAATTTTTAAAATTTAAAAACACTGCCTGACCAAATCAACAAGAAAGACAATATAAAAAACGACTTGAAAAACAAAACTTGTGCAAAATGTGAAAAATCTATTTGGCACATATTCTTATTCTGTAGGCCCTATATTATATCGTATAAATAAGGGCCTAGGATACGGTACCGCAGTTCAAATTATACGTTTGTGATTCAAAACCCTACAATCTCTACCTCTATACCCTTTGCATTCGCATATAAAATACACAGAGTAGAGGATCTCCCTCTTTCCCTGTCTTTGTGATCCCAAGTCAATTGCCTCCATCCTACTAGATGCAGTCAAACACGACAGTCGGTGTATAGGAATGCCAGCATATACGCACAGTCAGCACACAGTGTTTTGTTTGCATAATACAGTAAGGGATCCCCTCAGAATGCTCCACCTATACAGATCTCACTAGCACAGATCACAAAACAATAACACGATTATCAAACACCAGTCAAGTTTTCCGTGGCAATCCAATCCCAAGATTTAGTGGTTTAGTATTGTCTCAATACACTCTTTCGAAGTAAAAATAAAGCTTTTGATTAGAGGTTTTGGCTAATTAGCTCACAGCATCAGACTGTTGTATGTTCATTTAAACCCCTGGGGGGCCACTACCTTTTATATTATTGGCACTAAGCACCATTTGTATTGGTTACTACTTGGAAAGTAGTGATCATGTAATGACAAATCAAGATTACGGTAAGAATGGTGGTATGGATTACACTATTAGAGAATAATCTAAGCACTATTTTGAATGGTTCCCTCAGAGGGCTATCCATATTATATCCAGTAATAATACAATCGAATACAGATTGTATCATAGGGTGGTAGTGCCCAGGGGATTATCCCTGTGGCTATATTAGTTCATCACAACCAAATTGGCAAGACTCCTCACACCGCAAATTGATATCGCGACACAACTGTAAGCAATACTACCGAAGCGGCACATTGCATGATGTATTCATGGTATACAATCATATATTACGATTAACTGTAAGAGCCAAATTCAGAACTCTATAATTAGATGGACCAACTGCTCCCCTTTGTCACCAAAAATATTCTGATTGTCAACCAAAAATAAACTCAGAATGCTGAGACAGTATTACTGAACACCTATTTCAAATTTCAGACATGCCAAATTGGTGCATTTTTTAGCTTCACCGTTTCGTTGTCCCCAGCCCCCTAAGTTTTTGAGGTTTTTTGCATCTTAAAAACTCCCCCAAAAGAAAAGAAATGGCCCATAATTGACAAAAAGAGTCCCCCATCGTTTTCAACTTAACACCTTTCTGCTTCCAAATATTTTCACCCCAATCTCTTTGAGACAAACAAATTGAAGAAATTCAGGGAAATCCGAGAATCGTAAACTGATTTGCGTGAATCAATGTTGATTCTCGTAAACTTAATAACTTAACACAATAGCAAATTAGATGATTCACACAAAATTTGTTTTGGGGAATCAAGACTGATTCTTGCACACTGCGACGAAATTCTACCCCTGAAATTTGCAGTTTTGAAACTGAAATGATTATATAATACTTTTTCAGTTTTATTTGAAATTTGAATAAAATAAATGTAATGTCTGTGTTTTATACATTAATTAAAAATGCAAATTTGTGCAGAATATGAACAAATAAACTGGTAATAACATTTCACCACAGCTGTGTTAGTGTGTTATCTTACTTGCATGAAAAAGATGATAACTACTATTCTGTTGTACATCTGGGCTATGAATTGGACATCTGCACACAAACTTGCCAGAAAGAGTTGGTACAGACCGGTTCACACGCACGCACTTTTTAGTCAGTGGAAAACAGACTTCTGTTCATTTTTTTTTTCCATACAGATAATTTTGGTTACTTACCACAATAATGAAACACTAAACCACAGGTTACCCTTCTTTTCATTTGCGGTTAAAATTGCTTTCAAATAGTAATTAGTAGTACTGAGGCTTTTTATTTTTATTTTGAAAAAAAAAATATAATTACATTCCTATAAAAAATTTAAATTCACACTTGCATCAATTCTTAGGAAATTGCAAATATATAAAATATGCTAATCTGTTACACTTTTTTCTTCCCTCAAGCTGCTGGCCAAACGCAAGAGTGAAGAATGCACATTTACCGGTGAGCCAGCAATCCCATTAGCAATTTACAAACCCACAATTTCACTGTGATTAACCTGATGTGACCGGATGACAACAACGCAAATTAAGCACAGGGTACTGTTACACACAACGGTTTTTCGCTGCATCAAATTTTCACAAGTTTTCCAAATGAAAGCTATAGTATACAATATTTTTTTTTTAATTGGCCTTGTGGCTTTTTCTTCTTCATTCAAGTCACCATAGCTTTACTTCTTATTCACCTTTTTTTTGGGGGGGCGGGGGATGGGGATGGGGTAGGTCTCAAAATGTTCAATATGTGAAATTGTTTCCAAGTGAACAAATGTTGAAAAATTTCCACACTTCCTATGCACAAGAAAGCATCAAAATAGAAATCACTGCAGTCCTACTCTCCAGGTGATGTGTGGTTTTGCAGCATTCACATAAATTTTATAATTACCATATAAGTGGAAATTTTCACGAGGTTTTTATATTCGCGAGTGAACATAAAAACGCGAAAATAAAAACTTGTGAAAATAACTTTTTCCAATAGAATTGTATTGCATTGATCGTGAAATTAAATTCTCGCGCATATGGCAAAACTGTTAAAATCGCGAAAATATCTGCACGCGGATATTTCCACTTATACGATAATTAAATGACCACTTTAAAACATGAGGGCAGTGGTCTGTGGCAACACATGCATGTGCATGGTAAAGCAGAAAAACTTGGAATTATGTGGTGCATAATTATGTCCCCGTATGACCCCAAGAAAACCTTTGACCCCAATAACATTGAGGTAGTTCCAAGGCTCTCCCAAGTTTCTGAAAATCTATTACCTACAAAGACTGAAAACATTCCCTTTTCTGGTGGAGACCATCATTGCTGTTCTAGTGTAGTGTATAAATTGCCAAATATTTTTAACTGAGAGAACCAAGACTTTAGAATAGTAAGGATGGGCAATCCTATTCAGAAGTCTGTATATTGCGCAGGGTCCCAGCATATAATACAGTTGAGTTCTAAATCACCGTACATATATCAATATTCCAGAGTAAGAGTCTGAATAACCCCGACTCAAGTGCAGCTTTCTAACAGGATCTCTGATTGGCTCATTACGTGATGCAACACCTGGAGTGACCAATCAAAACAGACCCAGGAGTAGAATTTCGTCACTAAGTGCGAGAATCAGTCTTGATTCCCAACAACAAATTTTGCAAGAATCATCTGATTCGCTCTTATGTTAATTTCTAAAGTTTACGAGAATCAACATTGATTCACCCAAATCAGTTTACGAGAATCTTTGCGAAAATCGATTCTCGGATTCTCACCGAAATTCTAGCCCTGAGACCAACTATATCTGTATGCAAATAAGCTTTTCTAACCATCTCTGCCAATTGGTAGACATGGTATAACACAATGGACCAATCAAATCATCCGGTAGTAATTTCAAAGAAACCGACCTGTTGACATGATCTACATAGATTCAGAGAGATTTTCTTAATGTTCACGTTATAGCAAGCTCAAGTGTGTCACTTTCTTCAAACCCAAGATAACAACTCTAAACCTGGGATAAAGTGACGCACTTGAGCTTCCATTTACGTATTGACGATACTCCACTGGAAGAGAACTTGTTGATTCACAGGCAATGATATACTGTAAATCAATATTTTGCCAAAAAAAAGTTTAACATTCATGAAAAGCACGCTGTCGCTAATTTGCCTACATGAATTGCTCTACCGAAGATTAATTCAATTTACACACAAAAAAAGAAACAATCCCACAAAATTGTGTGACTTCTTAACCCTGCCATTGTTGGTCCTTAGTTTTTTAATTGAACTTTTAGCCAGTCCAGTGAAAGATTCTGCCGATAGTTTTGAAAATGAGTGACAGATTTCAAGTGCATCAATATCGTGTAATGCTTCAATTTTATGCAGTCTCTCTAAACCTACTTCAAACAAAAACAACCATCATCGCATGTACCGAGTTTTTTTTTTTTTTCAGCAACGTTGGTGTTGGGCTCGTTATTAAATATGCAGGTGGGTCAGATTTGACTTCACCTAGTATTCAAAATGAATAACCTCCACCTGGTGGCTTGAATATTTTACAAGTTTACCAAGCATGACTCCGTTTCGAGGCCGTACACTTCCGGCTTATCACCAAGCAAACACACAAATTTTTCAGAATGTGAATTCAAAAGCAGTTGAAATGTAAACAACTACAGCACAAATTAATCTAATTTTATGCTAATCCTTAGAATTCAGAATCAGTGTTAAATGCAAACCAACTACAACACAAATTAATTTATGCTAATCCTTATGTCGTGATTGGAAAAAAAAAAGTTATTTGATAATGACTTTCAAAAAAAAAAAAAAAAAAAATTGGTGTTGGGCTCGTTATTAAATATGCAGGTGGGTCAGATTTGACTTCACCTAGTATTCAAAATGAATAACCTCCACCTGGTGGCTTGAATATTTAACGATTCAATCGCTGATTTACTTTTGTCCTTTCAACCTGCTATTTGGCTCTACAAGATGAATCATTGACATCATTTGCTGCTTTCACTAGCGTAGTGATCTGTGTCTTCTTACTGACAAAATATACATGATCAACCAAATATTCAGGACACAATATGGGATATGCAGGTCAAATTTGAGGTGGTTTCTCATTCACACCTCCCATCATACTAATTAATATAATTTAGTCGGGGGTATTGTCAAACAACCCAATTTCAGCATCAGCATGAATTTAGAATCGTAACCTTTAACTGCATCCATTTTCAGTGCACCTGTATGAAATCAAAGATCAAATATCACATTTACTGTAAACCTTATGACCCTAAGGTTAATGTAATTTTGACTTCCATAAAATGGTTTTGTAATTAATGCTTGGTAAGGAAATTCATATTGCTGACTTTCATGGCATCACTGGAAATGCCCTTTTTAGGGCATTTACACTGGGCAAAAGTAGTCGTCGAATTCACTTAGGTCGTAATCGAATTCATTTCCGTGGTAAGTGTAAACAGGTAGAGTCGTGATTAGAACGCAATTCAAAAAGTCGAATTTCAACGATGGCTTTATCAACCTTCATTTCAAGTGAATTTGAATTGATCGTAATTGTATTGCAACTTTTTTAAGTGTAAACCTAAAGTCGTTAAGGATTTCAAGTTTACCAAGCATGACTCCGTTTCGAGGCCGTACACTTCCGGCTTATCACCAAGCAAACACACAAATTTTTCAGAATGTGAATTCAAAAGCAGTTGAAATGTAAACAACTACAGCACAAATTAATCTAATTTTATGCTAATCCTTAGAATTCAGAATCAGTGTTAAATGCAAACCAACTACAACACAAATTAATTTATGCTAATCCTTATGTCGTGATTGGAAAAAAAAAAGTTATTTGATAATGACTTTCGCCCCAATGTAAATATGCCATAATAAATACCACAAGTAGCTATCAGAGTTAGATAAATACAGAAAGATTGCAGAATGTAATGTCAACACCAACATAGATGTCTGACCTCAAGAATGAGAACCTTTGGAACCCTGTTATCAGGAAATTTTGTTCTTGGAGGGATTTTTTTTTTTTTTTTCATTTAAAAAGAATTTTAATTTTTTAGTTTTTTAAATTTTACAATCTTCAAGAGAAAATTTGTATTGTGTTCCTAGGAAATTTGGCATTTTTTCCAGGCCTGATAAATACACTGGGAAAGTAGGACCCCAGGGAAACCACCCGCTTTTTTTTTAATTGAGTAATCGACTTGTTCTAATCTATCTAGCAGAGATATATGGGTTACTACAACTTCAAGGCTTGGGAAATCAGAAATGTTGATGACAAGCAAACGGAAGCATAATCAGCAGCCAGAATTTGGCACTCCAATCAAGGCTCCCTGGTACAGAAACTGCAATCGAATCAAACCAAGTTAACACAACACTGCTGCTGTGAAAATTTAATTTCCAATACATAATTTGTAATTTCTTTTAAAACGTAGATAGATTAAATATTTGCATTTTTCATTAACATCAAACAAACAAGTAGTCAAAGGAATTTTTGATGAGTTTTCTCATAGAACATTTATGGATTTAATTAGAGTAATTCAAAGTTATACTCTAAGGCTGCTTACTGAAAAAAAAAAAAAAGATGTCACTTTTTTGTGTGTTGAACCAGTATTATGATTTTGAAACTGCATTTTTTTCATGAAATATTCAATACTTCATAAAGCTAACACATTTTAATAATATTGCAACCATTTCTCATCTACACTAATTTTGTTTTGAATGTCTACCAGACAGCAACCCTTCTCATTTGACCCCTTTTAATATGGCGCTAAGCTCATCATATCGAACTGTGAATCAAGAGATGCGACCGTCCTACACCAAGCGCGTAATCAAGCAATTCACGGTAACCTTTTTCCAAACAATAACAACTCCGCATGCAATCATAATCAGCAAGTGCCACCAATTGCAATAAAACATACATTTCTTCATTTCCAATTATTTCCAATCAGTAACCACGCAGTACCGGGGAGACTGCGATTTGCACATCTGCAGGCATTCTCGCATATATATACGTACAAGTGTATATATTCTCTCTCTCTTGCTATGGCGACGCATGGACAATCCCGTTTGCCCACATCACTTGAAGGGACTGAATGTCAATGTATGCAGCATAGAGAGAGGCACTAGATACACAACGATGGCGACGAGCTAGACTAGCTCTTCACTATACTCTGCATGTACCACCAATTACTGCCAAGCACTCTTGATTCCTGTTAGCATTCATCGAGGTTGATAACAATCTTGGCCACATGGCACACACCGATTACAGGGATTCTGAGCCAGTGGCCTCTGGGCCAAATTCGACCCCCTATTTCAATTAATGGCTTATTATAGAGAAGAGTGCTGACAACAAAAATTAAAAAAATTTGATATTGGCCCTACAGAAGTGAATTCATTTTGAAGGGCCTCCACACAAGATGGCAGAGTCCTTGATATTCAACTGCATATCAGAGTAAACATACATACTGTTGCAATTTAACTGTATCAATTGGGCATTTTGCTGGATCCAGAAAAAGTCAATATAATTATGCTTCATTCAAGAGTACAAAAATCCACTGTAGATCACGTTAACTACAGATAGGCTGAACTGAATGACCTGACGTCATTCCCAGCACAATTTTGTATAAATCATAACAGAACAATTTTGCATTAAATATCTCCTCCCCCCTCCACTCTTCATTAAAATGCACCTCCATGTACTGTTCAACAAAATTCTTTTCTGTACCCGAGCGTAATGTGCACCGTCATTCCGGAATTCAATTACAAAACAAAATAACCCCTTGCATGCACTTTATTCCCTCGCAGTCACTTGCATAAACATTTGCAAATCCTGAATTCTAACACCCAACACAGTCCACATTTTCTCCCGACGCATATTCATGTACAAGACAACTACCACCATTTCCGACTACAAAAAATATGTTAGCCCGTGATGCATGAGCAGCAAACATTCGATTTCAGTGCCAAAACACAAACGTGTTTCCAGTCCACCTATAATATCAAACCACCATTATTACGAACCATATTATCTCACAATATGCTACAAAGTGCAATGCAGGGCGAGACTGCAATATGTCTAATTTGAATGTCGCCTTCATTTTTACCTACATAGTCCCAACTTCCCTCCAGACATCACTTTTTTATCAATTAAAAATTGATGCTTGTCCATATTGACAATGACAAAAAATGTAGGTCGCTTTCATTTAAAGGTTCCGTGATTAGAGAGTGCACAAAAATTGAGTGCTACGAAATTAAAATGGCCGTCTGCTTTCTGGTGCCTGTTGTTTTCAATCCCTGAACCCAGTTCCCAGTGGGAGCCTGTGGCTCATTAAAATACTGTGTGAATCTTCCGCATAAATATGGCGGGTTAGAGACGTGGACGACTCCATCCTCATGCAAGGTGAAAAAAAAACTTGCACAAAATAGTACAAAATCACTGAGCTGTGTGAATATTGCATTTGAATCATGACTGCTAAACATCAAGCCATGCATGTTGCAAATAAATATTGTATATGCACAAGCAGGCATATAGTACATACATGTACACACATAGGAATGTACATTTCTCAATCCCCAAATACACTTGTGTATTTTTCTTCAGTGACTGTCATTTCTGACAGGGAATAATTGATCCAAAATGACCAAACTACAGTATTAAATGCACATCCAAAAGAATGTAAGGAAAAAAGTTATGAGTAATTTTTAGGTCAAAACCCAACATATCTTATTTACCATGGTCTACCGTCAACAGAAATGGGTAGATAGATCTTTTTTTTTTAAATACTGCACATTTTTATCATAAAATCAATTCCTTGTTAATTACCATAATTTATTCATTTACAATTTTTTTAAAGAAAAAGAATGGAGCAAAGGCTCAAACTGCAAAATACATTCAGTTCTATGAAACCTGAAAGCCCATGTCGGACACATACATTGTAACCATTAGCCAAACCACACAGGTCTGGAAAAGTGGGTTTACAGCTCAGGAACCATGTTCCCAGGAATTTTAACATTTTAAGGGAAATGTTGGTGTTTAAAGTAAAGAAATACATAATACTGTGAAACTTTGCCAGACAGAAATTGTGTCCGGGAAATTGTGCCATCTTAAAGGTGAAATTTTGCTATCCCTGAGAGAAATTTTGATTGAGTTCCAGAGAAGGTAATTGCATGCATCTTTCCCAGCCATGCAATGCACTACAGGTAGGCTAAACATTGTAAGCTGTGTTCATTGTTGGGTAAAATGTCTGTAAATATAAACCATTTTTACAAACTGGTTTCTTTTTCTGCATACAATAGTCTCTTTTCCTTTGATACAATCATCATTTGTAATATTCCAACATGCTGTTTACTGGTTTTGAATACAATGCAAGTCGCTTCATTCAGCACACCACTAGTGTTATTGTGTATCACTTTGTAGCCACCGCTTGGTAATGGCAGAACTAGCCGAGTACATACATGCACAGAATTGCCCTATTAAAGGAGGATGACCTGATTCAATTATAAAATATAAAATTTCCATCTTGATTGATTGAAGTTTCACACTGATATATTAAAGCCCCAATTTTCCCGCTTTAAAAATGGCAAATTCCGCTTTTTCCGCTTTGTAAATTTCCCGAAAATGGCAATTTTCCGCATTTTCGCTATTGCCTTGAAGATGTATTGCGACCTTCTAACTCCTACACAAAAGCTACAGTAACCTTGCAAATCTGCGATCGATGAACCCGGCCTAATAAAATATTTGCAGTACATAAATCATGTCTTATCAGTAAAAAGCTTTTACTAGGTGCAGACTACGCACGCGCGTGGCATTTAAAAGGATAATTCAAGTTGTTAAAAATAAACGGCCCTTGACCCCGAGTACACACGATCCAGTGAGTCAGTTTCACCCGTACCACGTGGTTATTACGTCTTGGAAAATACCAAAGATCTATTTTTAGAGTGAGAATGCGCCAAAGCAAATTCTTGCCGCATTACGTCATTTTCCGAAGCAAAATAGAGTCGGGGCATCGTGACATCGCAATGTACAGTCAAAGACAATTGATGCAAGCTTGTAGCAATTGTCTTTGATATACTTTCCAATGGTCTATCAGAATTCTAAACCAGGGCGGGAGGGATTTGGAGAGGATAGGGGTCATGGATGGTAACACATTGCTCAGTTGTTTCTATTATGAATACAATTGTTATATCTTAGTATTTTTACTTTTTTGACATGTTTTTCTCTCTTCATCATAGAAAAATTGCATTTTCCGGAGTTAACATCAAATTCGTGCGGAATTTTTCGCGGAATTTCCGCAAGCGGAAGGGAGAAAGGAAGAAAACTGGGGGCTTTAGATAGATCAGTCCATTTTAATGTGAGAGCTAAAAACATAATTGGTAAGCTCCATAGAGGACTCTTTTTTTGGTTTGGTGGTTTTTTTTTTTTTTTTAATTTTGTATTTTTGTTCGTTTTAAACGGTCATAACAATAACCCAAAACAAAGCCATTGGTTTAGACCCAAGATATGGTTAAATAGAAAAAAGAGCATGCCTTTCTCAGACACCAAAATTGTGACCACTTCCGCTAAATAAATCTGGGGGGTTTCTGGAATGAGGCTAATTCTATCGGACTAGGGAAATTAATATAACCATCCCTACCAAACATTCACCTTGTCCAAGGAGGTTCACTTTGTAAACATCTCGATTCGATTAAAAAGGGAAAGAAATCAAGCATCAGCTCATAAAACAAAACGTCAAAAGAGATGAAGGAGAAGAAAGAAGGACATTTATTTCTCCTGATAGGAACATATTCAAAAGAGATTGTAAAACAAATGATGGTAGAGGGTATATAGAAGTCCCAAAGGATGAAGGAAATGATGTGTATTTGCCATTCATTCTGTCAAGCGATACTGCACGCACAACATCTACCCGCATGACGGAATCTCATTCGCATTCCTGGGGACTCATGAAACGTTACCCAAAGGCGATGTCCACAAAAAAGATATGTCCACAGCCCAATGACTCAGAAAAACTTGACCAAGTGATCACTTTAATAATGCCCTACTGTTAGCAGGTCAATGGCTTTGGTCTGTGTGGGGGGACATTACAATGTCAATCACTTGATGTCAGTCATCACATCACTTGCTTTGAAGATGGCAATTGCAAGAGTAGCAAAGGCTCAGGTCACCTAATATGGCCTGCTGCTCTAGGGAGGAAGATTAATTCTGCCATCCTTGGACTAAGGTGTAGAGTTTGCCATATACTGAAGGCCTACACCTGTAAATGTATACAGATTACACAATACAACAGAACAATGAGGAAACCAAACACATCGTTCATTTTCAAGGCAAATTTCACTACTTTCCGTCTGCAACATGCAACTAATATCTGTTCAATGTGGAGTGGGGGGGGGCAGGGCATGTGGCTCAGATCTGGCTGGATCATATTTCAGAACCACTGGGTTTGGACATGAGAACGGAATTTCATGGCATCTAAATTACAAGAGGCCTATTGCAAAAAACTTCAAGCACAAAAAAATAGTTGGGCGCCAGTACCACAAAGTAAATCACCTCATACGGCGTAGTTATTCATTAAAAGAGACACTGGCAACATTGAAAAATGCGTGCGCCCTCAAGATGTTTCAAAACAAAAGCGATATTTTGCATGGTTGTAAGCTCTTTTATACACAAAGCCATAACACCGAAACAATGATTTATGACAAAAAAAAAAATCAGCTTCCTCATGGGTAAACAGAACCGATTTAATTCACGTCGCCGGCGACGCTAAATTAGCAGACGACGAAAATAGCGATTAAACACAAGAACACGACGCCGTATGCATGTTTCCACGCGATGCACATGTTTGATCGGTGTCATAACCTTTGTGTTTTTAATATCAAGTGAGTTACGAGTCAAAAGATTCATGTAAATACACATTGTTGATTAAAGTTATGGAAAATACTAAAAGTTGGATACAACTTGACCGGGATGTCTTTATCCTCGTAATGTCCCTATCTGTTTCTGGGGTATGTTATTAATGGTAAAATACTATCTCTGTTCTTCCAAGGGGCTACCCCACTATCATTTGAGAGCCAATTGAAGAAATTTCATATTTTGGAAAGGTCCAGGCCGCTTTAATAATGACCAGATCCCACTTGGAATAAGTTTATGAAACTTGTTTACACATCAATTTTTACTTGATATTTTTTCCTCGCTATAACAAATTTTTATGTTTTTTTTAAGATAGTACATTTTTTGTGATATCAACAGGCATTAGTGTGTCACTGCCCCATCCATTTACAGACAGGGACATACATACAAAACTTCCTTAATAGTAGCAGTAAACCAAACAGGTACATTTTTGTTGCTGTTGCGAGAGTCAGTCGTCATTCCCCAAAACATATTTGCGGGAATAATCTAATTCGCTACGGTGTTAAGTTCTACAAGTTTGACGAGCACCCATCAACATTACGATTCACACAAATCGGTTTACAAGAATCTTTGCAAGACTGATCATGGTTTTCTTGCAGAAATCTAGCCTTACCAAAGTTTTTAATTTGGTTTTGTCCCTGTTAGGGGGGGGCCAGATTCACCTCACATTCCAGCAATATTGCTGTGTGAGGATTATTGTGACGCCAAAAGGGTTTCAATAAATTACTAACTTTTCAACAAGGATAAAATTCAATAAATAAGCATACAAATATTAAAAAAATCAAAAAACTAAAAAATTAAAAAAAAAGGTTATAAAACTAAAGACCCTAATTGACCCCTGAAAGACTGAATGACCTCCATAACTGATACACACCAAATAAAAGCATCTACACAGAACCTGGAAAAAAACGTTCATATAAGAAGTCCCAAGTATGCAAATAGGTATTAAAATTGATCCGTCATGTTGTATGATGTGTGGCAGTAGCGATTGAGTCATACACAATGGCATACCTCATTGCATTACTGTGGGCTCTATTAAACGTTCTACCAAGAACCGATCCACTGGACAAAACAATCAAAAGGGTTTGTACCACAGCACAAGGACCTTAAGGTGCCCTGTTCAGATTTAGTGTATTGTGTGCTTATGATATGAGAGCCTGGCCACTTGCACATCCACCCCCATCAAAGTACTGTGGGAAACAATATTGCGGTTGTAATGGTAGAAGCAAATAATGCATGCTGCAAAGCCATACCAATACTGTGTTAATATTGAGGTTAACCACTTTAAAACGGCGTTTTTTTGTTGTTATATCTTGGGAATGAACTTGGATTTGAGGGCTCAAAATTCAGAACGACAATGAGAAAAATACGGCCTTCATGTGATATCAAAATCAAATACTACTTCCACGGTAAATCGGGGGGGGGGGGGGGGGGGGGGTGGGGTGGTGGAGGTTGGGTTGTGGGTTCTTTTTTTTTGGTGGTGGGTGTGGTTGTTGGAAGGAGGAGGTTTTGGTTGTTGTATTGTTTGTTTTTTTTTTTTGTACTTGTTTCATGTGTTGTTTGTTGTTTTTTTTTTTGCTATTTTTTTTAGTTGTTTTTTTGTTTTTTTTTTTTTAAATTAACTTCAAATGATCCTTGTTTTTTTTTTGGTTTTTTTTTTTTTCTTTGGGTTTTGTTATTACTATCTCTACCTCTTTTTTTTTTTCTCTTTTTTTTGTTTTTTTTTTTTTCCTTTTTTTTTTTTTTTTTTTTTTTTTTTTTTTTTTTTTATTTTTTTTTTTTTTGGTGTGTGTCCCCCCCCCGATCGTCCCCACGCCACCCTTTCCTTCCCCCCCCGCCTCTTTTTCTTTCCGTCATTCACACCTCCCCAGCTTCCATGACTGATATTACTCCACAACAAATGCAAATTAGAGAATCCATTTTTGGCAAAATTTAAAAACTCAAATTAACAGTGTCTACTAATGTTTGACTTACACACACACACATTTCGCATACACCCCACAAAGCATGCTGCCGTAAGGTCTTTTGGATTTAAAATCAGATGCCACAAAAAAAACCTCAAAACAAAAAACAGCCCCCTAACTTAAGTCTCAAAGACTTTCAGCTACTATCACATTCATAGTTTTAGAGAGAGCCTGTTCAAACAGAGTCATGATATTACCTGCGTGGGCGCAATGAGTGTTTGCGCTGTGCACAATTCCATATCTGCTGCTTTGATTTTCTATTCAGCAAATACAAAAAACATTTTATGCACATACCTATTAACATACTGGACCAGTTTTGAATTCTGTTATTTTTGTGACCCAACAATCTAAACAAACAACGATGCTCTTAATTTCTAAAATAGCTAAATCTGTGTTGATTGTTAAACATACATACTGAGCTGTATATTAGGAAGAGACGGTTTTATTTTTTTTTTTTGCCTTGTTTTTTCCTATTTTATTTTACAGATTGTTCCGATTTTTACAATAGTTACAAAGTCAACACTGATACATTTATTTAAAAGAAGCGATTACATTAGCCTGCCTGTTGTACAGATACTGGTACTCACTCATCAAATTCAAAAAAAAAAAAAAAAAAAAATACATGCGAAAAGGTCTGGGCACGTTTTGGAAATGTGAAAAATTACACCAGTGAATGTAATCCCACCACACACTCTATAATATGTCGGCCACACTTAATATATGCATGCAGCCTGTCGGAAGAGTGGATGACACTTTACCTGTGGGGTTTTGGGTTTTTATTCTTTTAAAGAACAACCTATGTGCCTGGGCCGTGCAATCTCAAAGCCAATGGCTTTTGTTAATCCACAACTGCCATCCCTATGCATTTGAATATGCCGGGTCATGACACGGTAGAAGACAAAATACCTCTACCACCAATAATTACAGGCTGAATTACTCCTCGTGAGCAGTTTCCCTCCTACACGTACACGGGCATGCCACAACGAGCCCAGTCCGGGCCCTTGCGTGACTTAGGAAAACAACAGAGTGCCGCTACTACCAGGTTTCTCACGTGGCGTCGTGGCGAGCTGGCAACCTGATCCAAAACTTCGGCTGGTGGCCATGTCGGATACAAAGTCAGACAGGACGTTTGGCTTTGAACACCTGAGTAGCTGTAACTGTTTTACTACAGGATGTCACAGTGGCCCAAACCTTGACTTTTCCTTCCCCTTTTTTTCCGTTTTCCCCTTTCCCGCACTCGAGGGTTCGGAGCAAAAAGGCCCCATCTGGAATTAGCTGCCAGGTTGTTAGAATTGGCAGGTATAACACTTAATAAGAACACAAACTGACAAATGGCATTTATTGCAGATGGGGTGCCTTCTCAGTAAACCCTCGAAATTATCTTTCCTCTTAGTGTATTTCTCCAAAAATCCATATCTATAGAGTCTTTTTGAAGACTAGGCAATTGGTTTTTGTCTCTAGTCTGTTTCAGTTGCGGTGCAGTTCCTGTGTGGTGCGCAACTAAAAACAAATTGGAAGGACTATCAAAATTTGGGACAAATCCACAACAAGATGCAAGTTTTTCTTCTTACCAGACAGTGCCATGTTATATCAAAAGCATCGAGTAAAACTGAATGCGTGTTCACTCACACACAGCTCCTTTACTTTAGTGCTCGCCTAAGATTACTTTCCTGCTTATTAGTGAACAGAATCTGGTGCGTTACAATCCCCATGCATTATATTCATTACAACTATGAATTTCCTTGCTCACTGTCTTACAATTTTGACCTTTTTATCAAAATCGCGCCATATAAAGTTAACACCCTCCGACTCAAAATCAACAATTAGTGTCGGTTTACATAAGTCTGATCTAATTAATAATAACACCGACACCAGACTCACATATCAAAGACAGATGCTATTTTTAGCCTGTGCATTCTAGGTCAACCATGTTGTAATGGGAAAGATGCAAGATCACCACGAACGAAAGCAGGGTGAGGAAGAGAGACTGATATAAACAAACTAACTACATGAAACAAAACACCATCATCTTAAAATTGTCATAATGCATGCATCTCAAGAGGGCTATACTGGCATTTCCAAGACGGCCATATTACTCAGGAAGCCGTCTCTCCTCCTCTTATCTAAATTACAATTTACATTCAGTGTAATGTGCTTTTGAAAAAAAATGCTTATTTTTTTCCCTCAACCTTGATCATAGTAAATCAACTGTTCAACAGCATTGAATACAAATTCATGTTCTTCATCATCGTTCCATCTTTCCTTAGATTTTTCTATGCAATATAAGTGCAAGGGATGTGTTTTCTCCCTTCACCATCTATGCTTGACCCTGTGGTGCTTGCCCACACTTTATATTTTTAGAACACGAATCCGGTTTGTGCTAATAAGCGAAGAGTGGTGAATTAGTGTTGTTGATGAACTAGGTCTTTTCCATAATATGCTGTAAAACATTTTAATTTCGCGGGTACTTTTTTTCGCGAATTTGCGATTGGCGACATTTTCGCGAGTATTAAATTTCGCGAATTTGAAATTTTGTGATGCTGATGTACTTGGGCAATATTTTCGCTAGGATTTAATTACGCTAATTCTTGTTACTCACGGAATTCGCGAAATTAAGTACCTCGCGAAATTAACATGTTTTACAGTATTTCAGGCAAGACAAAAATGGCTTCAGAATTAAAATTGGATATACACACCTGTTTATTCCAGAATAGAATAAGCTTCAAAATGGACATTAGATAGCTGATATAATTCAACAGCAAATAGGAATTAAACTTCCCATAATAATAATTTTTCGAAAAAAAGATCTTTAATTGACAACACCATTATGGGAATAAAATTGACGATATTTTTTAACAATGCAATTGGATGATATTCTTCAGTCTAACCTTTATTTACACACCGCTGTCAGCTGTTTTCTACTATCTCCCCGTACCCTATAACAACGCAGCCTTCACAAATCTAATCTTGGAAACAAGCGAAAAACAACAATCAAACGGGAAAAACAACACATACGATAATTGTACTGACCTCTCTCTTTTCCCTATAATACAATTCCACTTGTGGTGCAGCCAAAAAGCAGAGGCCCATAACCTGGGCGACCACGACAACCGGCTTTTCTTTCGTTTGGCTGCTATCAGCTCTCGTCTGATGATGACGGCTGATATTTTCACTCCGTCAGGCCGTCGGGGTAACAAGCCATTCACAGCAGCGACGACGACAACAAGAAACAGGGAGGTAAATAGCTTGGTAGAGATGTAAAATTGCCTGGTCAGATCGGGTTGCTCACTGAGCTAGATGTACTAGGAGAGTGTCACCTGAGGGGCAGAAGTAAAAAAAAGGCATAAATTTGGTGACTCGTGCTATTTGGATTAAAGGGGTACCGGAAATTCGCTGACATTATGATGGGTTACATATCATTAGCACAAGCCCAGCTGGTGCTGAAACCTTACCGCTTTACATAATTTTAAAACAGTTTCTGTTGCCAATTATTTGCCATTGCTACACAAACATACACACTACGGTGTTTTGCCCGTACACATAACATTGAGACGCATAAAGAGAAGGCCCATTTATATTTTAAAGCCCCTAGTAATATAATCACTCATTCTATAAAAATTAGTCTCTCTGTTCTCATGACAAGCGAGTCCTACTTGTAAGTTGAATCAGCCACCATATTTGCATCAATTTGATATTAGAGATGAAATCCACCTGTTTTTTTTTTCTTTTTTTTATTGTTAATTGGCAGACTTTCATTACCATGCAAACCCATAATCAGTCAGGATTCATGGACAAAAAAAAATGGTGCTCTAGCTAAAAAAAGAACATTCTGCATGTACAGTATATTGAACATTGAAAGAATGATGGCAGCCGACATGCCAGGATCAAATTTGCCCACAATTTCGCAATCGTGGTTGATTTAACAGTGTCATACATACTTGTATGGCATATTTCTTTGTATTTTAAGGAACATTTGGTTTAAAAAAAATTAATGAGGGGGCATTTATTAGTTCTGGTAATTTCTGTAATGCATAAAAAAAAAATTGTTTGGCGTAACCCGACCGACCCTAAAAAAAACTGCCGACTCAAAAGTTTTTATGCAATTAGCTCAAAATTAAAAAAAATATTCTGCCGACCGACCCATTATTTTCATCCACAATTTAAAAAAAAAATTTTTTACCACCACAAAGACGAAAAATAACAAAACAAGACAACAAAGCAACTACAACAAGTAAAATAAAAGATCTTTGCTATGTCATTGAAAAAAAGCTTTAAATAGTAACATCTTGCATTCACTCAAAATAATAAACAAAAAATCTGACCGACCCCGATATTTTTTCTCTGTTACGCCAAACAAACATTTTTTTTAAATGCCTAATCACTCAGGAGTTCTTAACACTTAGTGGTCAAGGGGGTCCATA
Source organism: Ophioderma brevispina (assembly GCA_023653785.1). Taxonomy (NCBI): domain Eukaryota; kingdom Metazoa; phylum Echinodermata; class Ophiuroidea; order Amphilepidida; family Ophiodermatidae; genus Ophioderma; species Ophioderma brevispina. The sequence continues at coordinate 18,441 of JAMKCH010023638.1, forward strand.
AACCCAGAAATTAGCTTGCAAATGTGATGCTGAAAACTCTTGTCTTTCTACTTTGTTTCTAAGTGCCTTTTAAATGAAAGGGCTTGACAAAAATACAATTTTGTTTCCGGTAACATGCTCTGAAAAATTTGGGACAGAAGGAGAAAAATTTTATTTTTGAAAAAAAAAATCGTGTGGAATCTATGGAGGCTTGTCAGAAATTGACAAGGAAGACGTAATTGTTTCCCCAATGGGCATAAATTAGAGATGGAAGGGTTACTGGAAACCATATTTTATATTTACTTTATGGTTTTTTAAATTGTTTTAAATCACATAGTTCAATTTGTTTAAATACTGTTAAATCGGGTCACTTTTTTTAAAATGACAAAGTCACCAAATCATTCAACTTTAATACCAACACCTTTCGAGCCAAAGAAGGTTAGCACTATCAGATCAGGGCTGGAAAAATGCATATTTTCCCGGGAAGATAGTCACATTTTCTATAGATTTCCTTCCCACCATTTTTATTTTGTATTTCTTTATCTGAAATTCCAGATTTCCCCTCCAAAGTGGTCAAATTTCCCAGGAAGGAGCTTCCTAGATTCCCCTTTTTCCCACCATGAGCAGGATTTTGTTACGGGTGAATTGTTTTATTGGTTGGCAAATTCAACATCTGTTTTTTTCTTCTTCTTTGTATTATTTTTTTTTTTACATGCACCATGTCCTTTTTCATTTCTTTAAATTGTCTGGCGTTTTTTACAACGTAATTACTCTTACAATTATATTCAAATGATTTCTTCATTTTGGCAGGATACAAGTTTGGGGGTTTGCAGTATAAAGGGCATGATTACTTGATGACATTCTTCATTTGAACTTTTCAATAAAATTCCACAGAATCTTAATTAATATCAAACTGATCCGCTACATAACAACTTTGACTTTTATCTCTTAATATTTTAGTCCTCAAACATACTCACACATGCATTAAATTAACTCAAATTTAACATTTGCTGGGAGATTACCCATCTCCTTTGCACAATAATTACATAAATATTTTTCTGCTACAGTGTATCTCGCTGGTTGCCAATGATAGCACTTCCATCCCTCTTAAGTGGTAGCAACGGGCAGTACTAAGCAGCCATGGCCACCTGACGCCATGCGCCCTCGGGTGAGCCTCCGATTGTAAGAGTGCGTACCCATGTGTAATTTAGCCGGTTTTTACATTTCGCATTCCATGTAACCAAACTGGCAGCTGGGGATCTATCTTGCCTGTGCAAAAATATTATTCCTACTGGGATATTTTGACTTCCCCTTAATATTTGAAAAATGGGTGCTGCTGCAGGATGAGCAACATACTCTGTTGCTAACTGACCTATCATATTATAGTCCTACAAATATAATTTGCTTTCCTTGTACTGTTTAAAAAATAACTGAAACAAAATTCTGAGGAAACAAACAACTGCATAATATTCCCTTCTATAACATTCGGGAGGCCATCCATGGATGCACTCCCACTCCGATCTTCCAAGGAATGCTGCTTCAATTTATCTACAATTCTAAACCATGTTTTTGTGGTGTTTGCACCCGTAAGCTTGCCGCACATTTACATGTATCAACACTGTGTGAATACCAAGCATAACTTGATGTCCTTCATAAAGAAATCAAACTTTGTAATAAATTCTTATCATTACTGACTGGCGACTATACTAATACCACATAAAAAATTATAATTCAAAATCTCCGAGTCTGGCTTAAATTAGGCATTACCAAGTGCAAGTTGGGGACTGTAAAAGTCATAAAACATATGAAATTGATAAAGGCAAGACATTTTTATTCTATTGCACACATTCAATGAATGTAATCAGTGAGATGAATAAATGATCAATTCACTAATCATTAACTGTGATAAAAATAAGTATTATGCGAGAGAATTTTTAAACTATCTTCAGGAATAAGCGTGTACAATTCCATATAAACTGCTTTAAAATGTGAAAAAAAAAACAAACCAAACGCAATATGAATAACATACATCGGTCCTCGTACCGCATTGTGTCGCCTGCCGTCGCTTTTTGTAAATGATAGGCCTATATGACCTTTGACCTTGGCATGTGACCTTTGACCTTGGTCAATGTGTCCTTTAACCTTGGCATGTGACCTTTGACCTTGGCATGTGACCTTTGACTTGTCATGTGACCTTTGACCTTGGTATGTTACCTTTGACCTCATCAACAATAAGGGATCCATGTTTCACCTCTGACTCAAGTTTGGGGTTCCATTGAATTTCACAACTTTTCATTTAGGTCAATTTTAGACATTTTCAGCATATTTTACAACTTGACCCCTAAATGACCC
>JAMKCH010023639.1:0-19919 GCA_023653785.1 Ophioderma brevispina
GGGACAGTCAGGGGTTTACACCCTACTCTTATTCGAAACTGACTGTGATTAACATGTACAGGTATGAACCTCGCCGTACATTGGACCGTCGGCTTAACGTCCCCTCCGCAGGACGGGATATTCTCATGGTTCATTTGCTCAAGTCCAAATGAACCATCCATGAGGAGAGCGGTAATCCAGTTTTAATCAATAGTTCTTACAAATTAAATCAAGTAGTATTCGATTAAATTCCAGCAAGTGACCCAGCCGGGAATTGAACCGGGGACCTCCTGCACAAAGGAGAATATCCTAACCAATGGGCCACGCTCTCCCTTCCCTTACGCCTCATTCCCTTGATGTTGAGATAGCTCGGTTGAATTTGTTTTAAATGAACTAAATACAATTTAAATTAACCTAAATACAATTCGGTTTTTCATTGTGCATTGTGATTTTCTGAACGTAAAGCAGTGTTAATTTGGTTGAGGCATAATAGAAAAACATTTGCTTTGCCATTTTTCTCTAGAAATTACGGATTAAGGTTTAATGCGGTTTTCTTTTTAATTCGTAAACTTGTAATATTTTCCTCAATAAATGAATTATTTAATTACATCGTTAATTAATTAGTTATATTAATTAAATTACACATTAAAAGTATAATATTTACTTCGGCTTTAAAGTTTCCTTTGAGACTTCTAGGGGACGTTCTTCCCAAATATCGTAGGAACAACGTTCATTTAAATTTTTTTTTTTAAATTCAATTTACTAGGGACGTAGGAATTTCCAGCTAAGCCAACAATGACAATAACGCCGATTTTCATAATCACCGAAATTGTCGATTGATTCAATGCTACGTAATGTTTGTAATTATGATAGAAAAGTGTAAACTTTCATTTGCTTTTTGATTGAGGTAAATAGGACATTCCGTTCAAATTCTATAATCGATTTAACCAAGACAAGTCTCGCATGTTCGATGCATTTTTGTATACATTTGTATGTAGAAAGTGCTCACCCTGTGATTTTTAAGCAAATATAAGTTCCTTTTATTAAGATCACATATTACAAGCTTTTTAAAATTAATTTATTAAAATATTAAATAAATTCATTATGCACCAAACCAACTCGAATTTTTCAGCTCGACAGCATTTCTTATGTATTTCTTCGTTATCACACACCAAGTGGTATTTAAGACAATTATTTAAAAAAAAATAATTTTAACACATTAGATCCTCCCCTTTTTGGACCAAAATGCACTATAAATGTAATAATGTATATTTTAAAATAAATGATTAAATATTTACTTTTCGCTCAATATCTCAAATAGTGAAAATCGGGATTTTATTAAACGGGAACAAACGTAACTCACAAACGAAAGATTGCATGAACATGAAATTTGGCACATATGTCAAGCATCCAAGGGGCTATGGAGCCATGAAGCCGGATGTTTGAATTTGATCTTCAATTATGAATTATGGCATAAAGTTGCATGATTGGTCAGCTGTTGGTTGCCATGACAACCATATAAAAATCCGGCTTCATGGTTTTCTGCGCACTGTACCTATGCACCTTCTACCCAAGTATGGTGTCAATGCAAGTTACCGTTAAAGACTGACTCAGAGATTTCTCGATGAGGGCGCACTCAATTTTCATAACATGATTTTTAGAATCTTTACAATATTTTCTTAAAGAATTTTGATGTTACCTAAATCAAATATTGTCCCACGGGGTCCGTTTGGTAGCCATCTTGAATCTAAACATGTCAGTCATATAGAGTGGTTCGATTTAGTTAAAAAGTATCTCAAATGATTTGTCTCATCATAAGGAATCAGAAAATATATAGTTTGGCATATTTGTGATATTTAGGTACAGAGATATGGGTGAAAATGTGACAAGGTCATTGAACTTTTGATTGGTCATTGTACAGGGGGCCAAACATTCAAAAGGGATCTTGACAAAATTGGTGTCAAGTTGTTAGTATGAGCATGAGCAATCCAGAAAAGTATAGTTTGCAATATCTAGGATGTTTAGTTAGGTGGTAAAATTCGGTGTAAATTAACCGTCTTGCAAATGCATTGGTTTGTATGGGCATTGTGGATTACTCAGCTCTTTCCTAAAAATATACAAAACGGAAGATCCTAAATCATGGAAACTGTACATTTCCAGATTGCTCATGCTCATACCAACAATTTGACACCAATTTTGTCAAGATTGAAGCATTTTTAAAATTTGGCCCCTGTAGAATGGCCAATCAAAAGTTCCAATGACGGTTAACATATTTTCACCCATATCTCTGTCATATAAAACTATATATTTTCTGATTCCTTATGATGAGACGAAGCATTTGATATGCTTTCAATTAAATCTAACCACTTTGTATGACGGATCCCGTGGGACAATATTTGAGTTTGGTAACATCAAAATTCTTTAAGGAGATGTCGTAAAGATTCTAAAAATCATGAATTTTAAGGGGGTGCAAAGCCAAAGACGTTTCTGAAATCACCCCAAAAACAAGATTATCGACATTGCAGGCCCTAATTTGCATATTCTTAGTATTTGCAGGTGAACATGCTAGTGGCACATTAACATAATTTATGAGTACCTTTTAAATTATCCTCGACCCTAAAAATATAGGTCTCGTCATCTTATCTGGGCAGGTATGTGGAATATTGGCCAAGATATGCCCAAATATGGATTTTAAGCCAATGGCAACCCTAATTTGCATATTATGACATCACGGGAACATCTAGTAATTTTCAAAACGGTTCCATCTTGATCTTTGACCCTCGAAACATAGGTCCAGACATCTTATTTGTTCATATATCAACAGTATTGTTTGAGATATATGTTTTTGTTATTTTTAACATAGCTAATCGCTTTCTACGCATTTTTCTGATGTAGAGACGTTGGTTGGAAATTTTATTTCAGGGGGTGCACGAACACCCCTTCTACCCACTAGACTACATGCGATCACCAAGCGCGCAGCTTCAAGTTTATTTTTCAAGCGCTGGAGCCTTTTGAGATCTATTTCGTTGGCGCCATATACTAATATGAGTTTGCATAGTCAATGCGGGACAAGACCAAAGATCGTACAGTATGGGTGCAAGCATCAAAAGTGATAAAACCTACGAATGTGCCATAAATTACGAATATGGTCTTCTTCTTAGCGTGTCCACATGTCATTAGTAATGGCTTGTGGTGGTGTCAGGATTTAATCAACTGAGTAAGCTGATCCGGGCCGCGTGTATCCACGATACGGACGGCCCATTTTTTTTAGACTGGGGGCGGATTGGGAACAGTCAGGGGTTTACACCCTACTCTTATTCGACACTGACTGCGATGTACATGTACAGTTGTGACTCTCTCTGTACACGGGACTGGCGGCTTAACGTCCCCTCCGAAGGACGGGATGCTTTCATGATTCATTTGCCCAATTCCAAGTGAACCACGGGGGAGAGTGGTATTCTGTGTTTAATCAATAGCTCGTATACAGATTAAATCCAGAATTGAGCACCCAAATAAATCCCAGCAAGTGACCCCACCGAGATTCGAACCCGGGTTTTTTTGATAGATCTGCGCCACAGGCAAGCACTCTAACCGCAAGGTCACGCTCTCCCACGAATATGGTAATTTACAGATAGATTCAATCCGATTGGACGTACTCATGATGGAACAAACATAACCCAGATTCCTTACATACACAGATGCAGGTGTCACCCAGATCTAGCCTTATTGGAGGCGATTTTTCAAAACACACGGCGTGGCAAGGGCATAAATTCTGCGTTTATCTGGATTCATCTGCAGCATGTTTGACATCCAGTATTCTATCATGGAATCTTAGCGTTAAACACACAGAAACAGCTGAGTATCATCACATAACTGAAAGTTAACAGCATGATTCCTAATACTGTCACCGACTGGATGATTACATTCTGAACCTTGCTGAGCCCTGCCGGACAAGAAGTGAAATATAGGCCTTGGATATTTCATAATTATCCATCACTCGGGTACTTCTGTCACTGGCGATATGATGCTAGACCAGGCAAGAGTACGTTTGTGATACCAAACGGTTTCAACATTTTAATAAAGAAATCATCGTCATAGTTATCGAAGACAGCACTCAAGTCAAGTAATACAAGTAAGACAGCCTTATTAGCGTACCAGGCTTGAAGATGTAATTTCTAACTTGCGAAGGCTGTCTCAGTGGAATGTGAGATTTGTATGCAATTGCAATGGCTCACCAAGATCCATGAATCGCCACTGCTGTAATTACCTGACATTGATGGCTGCACTTCTCAATCAATTTGGCAATGAATTTCCATTGGCAACCGTCCTATAGCTCTTAAGTGCATACATCATGATTCAAAGATATCTTCTTAAGTACAGGCTAATGATAGACTTGCTTCCAATTGTGGAGGAAATATGCATGTATAAAAGAGAACTCCCCCCCCCCTTTAACTATCGCAGGCGATGTTATAGGTAATAGACATTTCAAGTGTCCCTCTGGTTTCCATGAGCCAGGAAGGAGGTGTGCCCATAGTACAAGCCTTGTTGGACATTTGGCAAATTATTTCAGCAACTTCACAACTTCAGAGTCACAATTAGGCGCCACTTTTTGTCACTGAGGGTAATAACATAGTTTAGTTTGTTACTACCCATGTCCCTGCTTGCCTAGGCTACAGGTTTTCATAAAAATACCTCTGGCAATTTAAACGTCACTATCAGCGATTTCCTTCAAAAGGTAAACAAATCAAGCCCGTATTTCATCAAATTGTTGCACTGTTGTATTGGACATCGTTGTTAGTAAAGACCCCTGGCTACGTGTAACACGCGGTATTTGTCAGAAATTATGTGTTTTAATGCTTTGTTACTAATAAAGTCGGATCCGACTTTTTAGGGTCTAGAACAGTCGTAATGGCATCTTCAAGACTGCTTTAAAATGCTTAATTGTGCGTTTTTCACAAGAACGAACAGAAATATAAGGTGGTGACCTAACACCTAGCAATTTAGAACAAAATGGGCATTTACGAGTTTTGTTAAAAATAATTTAAATTAGCAAAATGAATAATATGTATTGATTTATCTTATAATGATGATGGACATTGGCTATAGAAATATACCCAGACTTCTTTTTGATCAAAATGGAACTTGACTACTAATATTTACTTCACAGTTTTATATGACTCTAACAATTCCATGATGTAAGCTCTGGTACGGGTAATAGGGGGAAAAGACCAGCTGACCAGGATACATAACTGATATCAATCTTTGTTACAAGTTGGCTTATGACTATTGCAATGTGAACGGACATCAACTAATGTTGAATAAAAGTGTTTCTCAACCAGAGAATTCCACCTTTAGATTGAACTTTTAAGAGTGTCAGACAGGGTGGTCTCAGAACGAATTACCCCCTCACTATTGCATGACCAAACTTCAAAGGAAGTAATCACATTTGGATAAATTTAAAAATAATCTTAAACCACAGATTATTTTTCAATAACTTTAATTAAACGCACTCGATTCGTTTCAGTATTTTTGAATGAAATAAGCTATTAATAGTAACACATTCAATCGACACTTCCTTCCAAGTTTTATAATAAAGTGATACAGAGAGAACAGGCGAGAAATACCAATACTTCTTTCATTTTCTTTTTCATTTTATTTCTTTAAATCTCAGTCTCTTGGGGGTTTTGTTTTGGTGTGTGTAGTGCCTCACATTTATGTGCTGACATGTCCGTTCATCTTAATGTTGCCATCGTCCCCAATATAGTTTCGTTAAAAACTTTCCCTTGACAGATGGTTATTCTGCGTTGGTAGTCTTGGCTGCTTGGAGAGATGCCTCCTTTGCATTCTATAAGGGGTAAATTGCCGGTCGAAGCGTGTGGTCATCCTGTGAAGCTTGAGCTGTGCAGAATGTGTGGCACACCATTTTTGAATTGCAATTTGGCTTGGATTTAGACGAAGACCCCGTCTGATGGCTGCATTTCTGTAACGTTTTGGACGTTTCTCCGCCTTCCACAGTCGACTCTTGTTCAATTTTGACTTGTACCCGTTTTACGGTACGTCTTAACATTGTTGCAATGAGGATTCTGTGGATCTCATCTAATTCCTGCCTGACCATGGTAATTTGTATGACCAGTTTCGCATATCTGAAAACCACAAACGCCCTTTGTCTGGGAGACAATGTTGACCAACCATCTTGTCTAGTGTCAGTACTTCATATAACACGAGCATAGATTAAAACCACGGGAAGTTTGAATTTGCACTCAAATAAATGTAAATCACCACTTTTATTGGAATGAGATGCCTACTTTACCCCCACCAACACCCCCTCCAACCCACCCCACCACCATAAAAACTATTGTGAAAGAATCTTTTGTTCAGTGTATCCACCTGTTAAGTATTGATTAAACTTCTCAATTCATTCGATGGCCGTTCACCCCCTAGTTCAATATATTTCACATTTTCTACAGATTTTAGTGGTGTTCTAATCCAAGATATCATTTCTTGTTTATAAATTTCCATGTTTTTGTTTTTCTTGTTTAGATTTTTGTTATAATTGGTCACGGTAATTTTTTATTACCTATCATAAAACGAACAAAAGGGCATTGAACTCACAAAAGATTAAACAAGGCCGGTTCTTTTGGGGATTTTGGGGAAGACACGAAGACAGCTTGAACAATAACACGAGGATCAGCGCTGACAGTGAACATCAAATCTGCATTCTTGTGAGCAAACTTGGAAGGATGTGTCCATTGACATGGGTTTTACATACTCGGCTTATTTCTTCACAACGAATGTACCCTAATCCAAGTGTGTGTTTACATCAAATTTTAAAAGTATTGTGGGGTTTAAGCTCTTTTTTAATTTCTCAAATGTGGTATCTTTTTTGATTATGGTCGCCTATATAGGGTTTAATTCTTTCTGAGACACCCTGCTACAACCCAGTAGAAAATTTTAAAACACTTTACTGGAATCACACATCAATTGCTATTTTTCATGGGTGGATGTGACATTTATTTTCTGGTGAACGGACATTGCATCATTATGATACTAATTTCAATCCGAATAAATTATGTTCTAATAAATAAATCCACCTTTATTATTTTGACCTATTATCACATTTTTAATTAAAACGTTTGCTGGCTTTTCCCACCAAAGTATGCTTCATAATCCCATGCATTTCTGAGCAAGGCAAAAAAACATGTTTATAAAAAATTGAAAAATGCTGATGTTACAAATATAATCCCTTCACCTGATAAAAAAGCCAATCAAACAAATCAGTTGCTGGGTTAAAGATGGTATTTTTATCCACAAACTCCAAACGGGTGTACTGTGAATCACATATTTAGTGGTCTGACATTGATTTCAAGAGCAATAGAAACACAAAACCCCTTTATATTGCGATTTTTAATGAAACCAAACAGCCTTAACAACATAACTGAATTTGGGTAAACCAAAGAACATAGTTTCTCTTTGAGCAAATGACCGGAAGTTGATTTAATATGACGGATGGGACAAAAGTTTATTTTGAGTGAGATAATCGAGGTAGTTTACCTCGTCTTTGAATTAATGGACGTATAGTAGTTATTTTTGGTCACCCTATATGTATTCGTCACCCGTGATGCTTATATCTTTCAGTACCTGCATTCTGCTAGGCAATTTCCTTATCATACAGAGTTTTTTCGGAACCGAGATAGATGCCATGTGTTGCATATGGCCAGATGAAGGGGCTACCTGTAGCATTTATAGATGTTGTGGCGCATTCGGGGTGGGGGAAGCATGATGGTTAAGACATGTGCAAATCCTATTTTGCATGGATATCTCTTCATATGAAATTCTAATTAACTTCCAAGGGCCCTTGCCTTGGGTTGTTTGTTGAAGGTAAACCCAAAAAATGGGGGGGGCTGAGGGGATTTCAATGTTACTGGTACATGTCTTTAACTGTTTTCATGGTGCACATAATTTTTGTTGATTATGTTCCTGTGCTTGGAGAATGATTGTTGTTCATGAAGGATTCTGGTGGGGAGAGGATGCATTATCCATACGGAGAATGCATCCTCTCACTTCCTGACTTTGGATTTAGAACGTGAATGTTGGGATTAAGCATCACACAAAAACGGAATTCCTGATGGTCGTCATGTTTCATTATATAATGATTTTCATTATTGGTGAATGAGTGCACTGTCACAGGATGATGACAACTAGACTGTGCATTGTATAGTTCCGCTTACTTATCGGATTTTCGTGAACATCAGAATTTTGCACCAGATGCATGCGTATTTACTGTACGGTGCAAAATTAATGACCCGAAATTTTTCGAGATTTGGGTAACCTTTGGCGTTACAAATCAACATTTTCTCATGTGGCAGACCCTGCTGATTTGGTACGAGATGAAACACATGAACATTGACAATGTCACGATTTTAAAACACATTCCATTTCACTAAAATTATCTTTCGCATGGTCAAGTCACGATTTCTAAATTTACACTTTGCGTATCGAATACTGATTCGATTGTAAAATCTAAACATTTACTCCAAATCGGTCAAATTTGGTATCACATTTTCACTTACCTATCCATCATCTTGATGATAATCTTGAAGTGTACATTGTTTGGTGGACGTTTCCGAGCATCCGAATGCTGCCGATGACGCTGCTTCCGAAGACCTGTCGAAAACGCAGAAAGAACGTGCGACAAAACATGATCTCACCTGTGATGTGCTCATACGTTCTCGTGACGTCACGGGTCTATTAAACTAAAATCATAAAATTCACTTTTTGGCTCAGATGTATGCTGTTCGAATGTTTTTCAGCTTTTCCAACCCGTTGAAAGCCATTCTAAGGCATTCCATGCGATACCATGTCAAATGTTGGCTACATCATAGATATCTGGGCATTTTAGGTCATTACCGGGTTTTTACTACGAAAGTAATTGAGATGATTCATCCGTCAAAGCCCTAGTCGTTGTGCTGCACCACCTACGGTGGGTCCGGGAAATTGCTCTGGAATGGTGCCAACCCTTCCTTCAGCTCTGTATAGTTTTATATACTGGGTTGAATTTTGATGTAATGCTAATATGAGTACCACTTCAGTGACCAGATGTACCTAAGTATGGGAAGGCCTGTCAAGTATTGTAATGCCATGTTGTGGCTATTGTTGCGCTGTTTGGCGTGCAAATATTCCAGCAGCCCTGCCAGCTTTGGGGAAATTAACTGAAGCAAGATTTGTGATCAGTCTATCTTTGATTCAATGGGCCGGTTACTATGAGTGACAATTGCTCATCACAAGGACACAGTTCAGTAGGGGTGTACTGCATTGACATGAATGACTTGTATGATCTGGGTATCTTTATCATCCAAAAAAACCAGGGGTGTATTTTCGAAATATCACTTCTGAATGGAAGGTTACTGAACTGTGCCAAGGGAGAATTGAGATTTTACTAGCTCATAGTGAGTGGGATTGCTTGTCCCACGCTGAGCGTCTGATGGTTACTAAGACCACTATGATGATGGCAAGAACTTAAAATCAATTTGGAATAAACCGCCACCAATACATCCCGAAAACCTGGGTCTAGAGGTCAGTGTTAGTGTCATGTTTGACACCAAAATGTAAATATACAACATAATTCATAAAATTTTAAGTTTTATAAAATTATAGATTTGGCCAAAAAGTAGCAAATGATGTGGGAAACCATTGTCTCTTTGCAAGTGTAAAACAAAAACGTGGGGAAAATGGATATGGTTCAGATTCTGTAATATCAAACATTGTACTCTGTGTAAAGTATGTGGTAGAGTTCTAGTAGGGTCAAAGGTCAGAAATTACCTTTCAAACACAAATAAATGAGCCTTGTGACAAGTGATCTGAAATTTTATAAGATAACAGATTTAATGATTGATGTCTGGTTCAAGAATTTGAAACAAATATAAAAAAGAAAAAAACTATTACATTTTTAAAATAACACAATTTTATACTTAACAGTTCTCCAGTGTACCTGTGTTGAGCGTGGGCAGTTCAACAATGATATCTCATCACAGCAGAAGACTCCAAATGACAGCGCATAATGTTCACATAAAAACTACGCAAGTATATTCCATATGTGAATCTTCTCAGTGCTGAAGATAACTTTTGTCCAGCAGTTCAAGGACGGGACAAGGTTGAATAAGTCCCTCGACGAAATCTAATATCAACAGTAGAAAATCCAGGTGTATACACCCATCAGTCTGTCGCTAAGTCCGCATTTAGGACCACAAACTGGAATTCTGGATGATCTAAAAAAATTAAGAAGTCTTCTGGCTTAAAAGACGACGGCAGACAGTTATGAGCTATTAAGCTCCGGTGGCATCCAAAAAAGTATAAATCCTTTGTAGGAACCATCTACCATTATTGTAGATTAAAACTAGCTTAAATATATGTAATTATAGCACTTGATGACAAAAACTGCTGATGGCCAAATTAACTCTTGAAACTTGCTTTATACATCAATTTCACAAGTTCCAAGTCTTAAAATAGATTTACCACAGCATCATGCATAAACATATCCTTGCACTAGTTGACCAATTGGAATAACATAAACATTAACATCATCTGGAATGTGGACTATCATTCACCTATATAACTTTAATGGGGGAACCCCAGATTTTGCCAATGTTTTGTGTTTACATCTTGGGGAATTACCATTTCTCCCCTTATTGCAATCTATCTAAAGGTGCACCTCTTGCACAAACAACACTAGGGGTCCCTGCTACTCTTTTTTTCTCATAAACAAAGTACTTCGCCCGTGAGAAATCTTTATAAAATAAAAATTGGAAAATAATATTTTAATCAAAATTTTGAGGGTAATATAACATATGGGGATGGCACGACCAATATACACGGTGTTATCAAAGTTCTTATAATATAATTACAAATTAGGGTGCTGTGTATATCGCCTTATCTTTAAAAAATATCAGTATTAAAATGCTATCAAAATGATTTAATTTTACAAAATATGATCATATGCATTAGTTGGTCCTTAAAAAGCATAAGAATTTTTTCTCATATATATTAATGCCTAAACAAAGCGGTTTTTTGCAACCATCTACCCTTACGGTCTGGTTCAATTAGATGCTCCGGTTTTTTATTAATTATTTCCAAAAATATACGATTTTCGAAAAAAATCATGAAAGAAAATTGTTATCATCATGGAACCAACAAGATCACTTGTTTCCAACTTGAAAAACATATTGCTTCTTTGCGATTTATTCAATTCACACTGACTTTTTATTGGCAAACGACACCAAGAAGGTGTTTGCGCGGGGCATTAATGCATGGGATAAAATGAATCGCTGTGAAATATTATACTGTTATATTAATCAGCTGTGAAAATGTAAGCAATTTCAATTGGCTGATGCCCGGGGTTCAATTCGTTAATTGAACCAGGTAGTACGCGCTGCGTATGACGTTTATTGATTAGGTTGAAGCGCTCGCGTCATCACCGCGTTTTGCTACTTCGCGCGCGCCTGCCAAAGTTTCGTCTCGTTGCGTTATGATCGTTTTGCGTTAACGGTTGTTCGCTTGTTGGCCAACTGGTGTGGCGTCCTTTTTTTGTTGTATTTAAGCCGGTAAAGCCATCGACGAGCGAAATTGGGTTTGTAAAAGCATGACCTTAAATGATATATAGAGTTTAAGAATTAGAATAAACGGTATGATATTGGGAACCAGTACTCTCTTTACCGGACGATATTACCGGCGACACCATTATTTTGCGTGGAAGAACTCGTTCGCGCATCGTTCTTCCACTTAAAATATACTGATATCGCATTGGGTCAATCGTCGCTTAAAGAACGGGACTATTGCCACTATTGTTTTCACCATTGTTCCGGACTATGAGTACGCCGCGGACGATCACTTATTATACACCGGTCCAAAATCTACCTTGTTCTCTTAAGATTCTGCAGTTTATTCAATTGGTTTACGAACAAAAGAATCACAGAGCTCTCCCTGTAATGCCGTCCAATTCAAGTTAATGATACTGTGGAACCTTTCTGTATTACAACGGTCGGAGTTGATAATGTTGAACACAATTGGCATTATTCATTTCAAACCAGCGGGTGCGGGACAATAGGACTATTGACCGTGAATCATCTCACGACAACATTTAAACCTTTGCAAGTGAAAAGTCAATGGAACCTTCCCACAAAACGTAATTACTAATGGTACCAAATTTATTCGCTCATTTTCAAAACGAGAGTGAAATACCCAGATTTCAATAGTTGAAGTTATGAAAATGTCCCAGTCCTTTTGTCATGTAAAAACACGATATAGTCAACCCAAACAACTTTCACTTATTTTAGTGAGTTATTCGAAAACGTTATATTTTGGAAATAATATTTAATTAAAAAACCGGGAATATAAGTTATTGAACCTAGAGGTAGGGAGAGAAGGAGAAAAGCTCTTCCTAATTGCATTAAGCAACGCGATTATCCCCAATTATATCATTGGCAACTCATTGTAAAAGCAAGACCAACACTTCTCGGTAGGGAGTACACTGTCATGTTCATGATCATCGCCGACAGAAGCGGCCCTCTGTTGACGATTCGTGGCACGCTCAGTTGAACAATTCATGACCTGTGCGCAGAAAGGTATATCCCCGATGCGCAGTGGTTTGTTTACATGTGGAGACGAAAACAAAGAGATTGAGTCGATTACAGCCGAAATTCTGAGTATTTCAGTCCAAAAAAGTCGGAGGTAGCATGTTCCTATGATGAGTTATATTGATTCTAGTTTTTACTCGTACTTTTCGGCTTTTGAAAACTTGGATGTTTTGTAACGCCGTATTTCTTAAAGTATGATATTTGGAGACGAAATCTAACTTGAATTGGGAAGAAAAATGCCGTATCTAAACAATGATACCAAACTTGACAGTGCCCGAAGCTGCCCGTTTTCTCAATTTTGTCCCGAAGTTGGTCATATTTACCACAGCAATGTAATGTTAGTTACGCAGATATATTGTAAAAATTGTGGATTTTGTTATAAAAGCATCAAATTTGGCAGAGGGGTAGAGAATTAAATTTGGAAAACAATTGGATATGGAACCACCTGCACAGGTCAAGTTCAATGTCACCTAGAGGTCACAAAAGGTCAAATGAGGTCCAAATACATTAAAACATGCAGAATAAGGTTGCATAACTCTAACACATCATAAACATTTTCATGGCAATTTTATACTTCTTCGTGGCTCTGATTCTTTCATTAATTTTGTTGTTTAAGTCTATTGGCTACTTATACTTTAAATATGGTGCATAATTTCCATAACTGGGAAAAAAGTACTGGTCATCCCTCAATCAGGCCTCAATTAAGCTATATTTTTTTTATCATTGATTTTTTAGGGTAGGAGAGAAAGAATTCAGTAAATCCAACTGAGATTGCATAATAAACTTGGATGAAATTTCTGGATGGTTTGTATAGGAGAATGCTACCCACTGCCCCACTCCAGCACTAAGCCCCCCTTGTAGAAAACTAATTAAGCTTATGTATTGAATTAATTTTGTGATCAGGATGCCATAGGAAGTTAGTACACAAGTCCAATTCTTAACTCAATATAAGGCTGCCCCACCGTAAAAAGGTTTTAGGGATGAGACTTTCTGATTTTACCATGTTTTAAATTGTTTGTTTTTGAATTGAACGAACCCAATATCAGCCACAAGAAATGTCGGTTAATTAAACTGAGACCACAATTTTGGCATGGCAACATGTGTACGAGACCCCGAGATGCAAGGGGAGTCCACCTTTAAGTAATTCCTCAAGTGAAGGTTCAGTGTCTTTCGCTGGCCCCCAATCAGAGAGGTAGGAATTTTTGTAGGTTTGGTCCCTGTAATTAGGCTAGATTTGTTCCCACAATATGGATCGAATAAAACAAGGGATTTTGTTTGTGAACTTTTAATCAAATAAGCCCAAAAAACACACTACTCAGAACATTTTATTTTCAGAAACAGGTGGTGCTAGGTGCAGGGCTAAGGGCATGTGGTGGAACCCCCCCCCCCCTAAAAAAAGGTGTGAAGAAATTTTAATCTTGATTAGAAATTCAGGAAAACGTTATCTGCGATTTTGCCGAACTTCATGAAAATGTACTGCCCCCTAAATTTTAAATTTGCCCCTCGTACCCCCCAAAACACCATTTCTGGGTGCCACTGTTCAGAGAATCATTTCTAATGATGAGGTTTGACTTTTAGTGGTGCTTTGCTTCCCCCCACACAAAAAAATATGGCTCAAGTTAAAGTGTAATATGCGAACCACTGCTTATCCCGACGTATCCGCTATGTTGAAAATGTTCCCCCTGCCCACCAGAGTGTTAATTCCCAAATGCAAAAGAAAATAAATTGATATAGGGCCAGTCCTAGCCCAGGCCTTACTTGTTTGAATATGCTCCATTGATAATGATTACGTCTATCTGTTATTCTTAAAAACATGAATACTATTAAATAGACAGATTTTGATTACATTGCAAAAAACAACGTACTACAGATGGGATCAACATGGCCTCGATGTACAATTACAATGAGGGGTAAATATGGCGATGGGGACGTCAATTTTAACATATACTTTGGACATATCGCCGAAGGGTCTCAATATTTCACTAAAATGTGGCCAACTCCGGACAAAATTGAAAAACGGGCAACATCGGACACTGTGAAGTTTGATGTCATTGTTCAGATACAACATTTTCTCCCAATTCAAGTTAGATTTCTGTCTCAAATATACTTTAAGAATTACGTGTACAAAACATCCAAGATTTTAAAAGCGAAAAGTACGAGTAAAAACTAGAACAATGTAACTCATCTTAGGAAATGCTATCTCCGACTTAATAAATGACCTCAAATGTGACCCCAAATGATCTTGTGTGACCTTGAAGATGATTGACGGTTTTGACGTGGTTCCATGTCTTAAAATAATTGCTCCACCAGAAATGCCGTCGTAGCGTTGCGAGCATGTAAGAGCGTAGATGCCAAGTATCTAATGTGAAGCACCCAATGTCTGGACAGATACCTGCTGCCAAACCGCCTAAATCCAGAGAGAGGTTCTAAGCAACAGCTTAACATCTTGAAAACAGTCTCTAAGGAGCTTAAGAGAGTCGCTTGTGGAAAGAAAAACTTTGCCATCAACCAAGTAACATCCATGGTTTTATTGAACCTGTTGGTGAGCATCTACACTGGGGAGCTGCTCCTCAGGCTGAATGGCGATGCCTCAACAGATTGAGGACCAGAATTGCCGATCTAAGGTTTCTTGCAGAAGTGGGGCTACCTTGGAAGCAGATCAGGGCAGTACCGTGACTGTGGAACAGCACCACAGACAATGAACATCGTTGGTCTGCCCACTGCGGAAGCAGCAACAAAAGCAACAATGCAAAAAAAAGGGACCTGAGGAATTCGGTGATTGAATGAAGCAGCCAGCGTTGTATGTCCCATCTCTGGCTAGTGTTATTTCGATCCTGGAATTTGGTTTTGATCAAATCAAATTCAATTCGCCCAAAAAAAAATATTTGATTCCAATTCAAATTCAATCCTTTAAAATTTGAATAATTTTGATTCACAATTAAATTCAGTGCATCCAAAATAGCAGTTCAGTTAATAATTTTGATTCAAGTCCTGGCAATATTGATTGATTCATCAATTCAGACCTTAAATGTTTAAAAAGTGCATACGAGCTTTCAGATGGAATAAGATTAATTTGTACACAGTAAATCAATGAATTAGGCAATCCAGAAGGAAGCCCCCAATTTTTCGAACTCAGGTTTTTTGCACATTTGGAATGGCTTTCCAAGTATTAGATCACACCTGAAGTTGAATAAGCTGAATATACCTTGCCGCCGTATTAGTAATAAATATGATGATTGAGACTTTTCTGTCGTGCACGACAGAAAGTCAAGCACACCGGTGTCTATGGGGACAATACGATAGTCAGGCAAGTTCCAACCAAAACAAGGTTTGCTGTTTTCTTTTGGACTGTTTGTCCAATAAACCTCGAGAACTTGTATTGGTGGGGTCTACAATCGATTTGTGCAAGTTGAGAGAAATTCGTGATCTAAAAAAATCTCTCCTGTACTTTAACATTTTAAGGCTAAACACTAATTGCTCACTCTAGTCCTCATGTTTCATTTACGACTCGTACTATATAATATAGTAATGTGAAGAGTTTCAACCAATCTACAGATATGAGGATATGGCACACATAATAGAGAGCGCGTATTATTGATTAGAAATCATTTCAAAAAAAAATATTTAAATGGACTTCCAGAAAAGTGTGATTTTTTTCTTGACTTTAGTTTTGAATAGGAGCTCTAACTTTTAAATCTTTCAAGGTACTCCTTATTACTTTCATCATTTGAGTGGGACTAAGGAGTCAATGTCACCCTCAGTGCCAGTGAAGGTGTTTTCTTATGAAATGGCAGCAGTAGTCATAAACTAACTACTGCCTCCATTTCAAGAAGACCAACAGAAACATTTTTAAATAGTCACAATTCCCTTAAATTAGCCAAACAATATTATGATTCATGTGTTTATGTTATTCACACATGAATTTGGAAGTTCACATAAATCATATTTTAACAATGTTAAACGTGCATTCTAAATTTTACAAAACAGCATTTCACCCAAAATTGTCATGCGCGGCACTTTTAAATGTACAGGGGGAGAAAAGTGCATTAACCACTATACTTTTAGGGCATCAAATATGAAATGGATAGGGTTACGGGTGTGGTGATACTGGACTCTTTTAAAACCAAGGGCATTCAGTGGCAGGAAATATGCAGACATAGGGATCTTTGGGAGAGAGAAAGAAATTCCCATAGTTAGAGGAATTGGGTGAAAAAATCACTTTGAATGGGTCTTTGGCCAAAATTGTAAAAAGTACTCAATAAGTAAAGGTTTTTAGGGGTCTTTGTGTGGGATGGTTAACAAATTTCAGATAAAAAATACAAGGGGGTTTGGGCAACAATGATGCTGGAGCTTTAATAGCCTTAACCCTAAAAACCACATCGATCTCTTAGCAGGGACTGAAGGAATGAGGGAACGAAGAGAAGTCGATAGTGGGGTGGGAATCGAACCCAGGGCCCGTCGCCAAGGACTCGGGATACCACCCCCCGCTACAACGGTGCCCATATGAGGTCTTGGTCTGATGACATCATCGCTACATCTGGATTAGTGCATTTTTCTCACTCATGTGCTGTGGGAGTTGGGAGATTTATAGGTTAACATCCCAAAGGGGGATTCCCCCTTGGTTTGTGCTTCTTTTGCCATCCACCTTGGATTGGTTAATTTTTTTATGGGGGTCTCCTAGATTTCACATTTTGATCAAATTTGGTTGATTTCAAAATCGGACCAAAGATCATATCTCTATAGGATTAAAACTATGGGGAAAGGAGGAAAAACGGGTTGTTCTGAAGGCAAGGGCTAAAAATACATGATGGCTAAGGGCATAGCCCTCAGGTTTCACAAAATAGCCCCATGAAATTTGGGCCCTATGGTAAAAAATGTATATGGAGGTGGGAGAGTATGGGTATGGACAATCATTTGCAAGGAAGACTCCCAAATTAGCACCATATTTGCCCGGATCAAATTGTTGAATTGTTGAATAACCCAAGCATTAAAAATTTCTAAAAACAAAAAAACACGCGTTTTTTTTTTAAATAGTTATTTTGATTCGATGCAAATTCAGTTCGTGTAATACCGAAAAATTTAATTCAAGTTCAATTCAATGGATAAAATTGGAAAATCACCAAAAATCATTTTGATCCAAATTGATTCAAATGCATCGAAATAACACTATCTCTGGCTGGAATCGTATGAGAACCACGTTGTTTGGGACACGGATAAGGAGAAGACAATTTAATTTTAAACCATTTATGCGAAGTTTCATGCTTTTTTGATAAAGAAAATGCACAGGTCTGACAAAAAATATGTCGCTATCTGCTTACTATGTACATCGACTGCAATGTGCTGATGCACATGCATTCAGATAATATTGATCTCGTTTTGGTATTGTACCATACAAGAGTTTTGTACACCGGTTTTACGAGCGCGGCGATGTGATCATCTGTCAAAGGGATTTTAAAAGAGCTTTCCTTCTCTCCTACCTCTATGATGAACAGACAGAATACATTTTACTTGCAAAAGAGGTTCCCCGTGCATCGTCTACGGGGCTGCACAAGCTAGCACACGCACCTTGAATTGCAATTTTCACTTTACTAAAGGAAATATGTCAAGATTTGTCAAGCTCAGTTTGGACTTACATTAATAAAATCTAGTAATACATCAACGATTCCGAAAAAAAAAATACAATTTGATGTAACATTAACAAAATAGAGGCATTTAATTTTTGCGTTTTTGACATACGAGGAAAGAAAAAGTAGTGCAATCGATTTCGCGGTTAAATTCAATGTACATTTGACATTGACTATATTGAATATTCTTTTCATTTCATGATTCATTTTTAAATTTTAACCAAACTTGAGACATTTGGCAATTATCAAATTTAAAGAATAATGTAGGCCTATATATGTATGTATGTAGAAGAATTTCTATCTATTAGAGGACATTTTTTTTTTAGAGAAATGTCATCTATTAGAGGACATTTTGGAGTGAGGACCTTTTTAGAGTCCTCACATTTTTTATATCTTATATAGTGTTAAAAACCTATATCTCAGATTAAAGTTTATTCCGTTATAGTGTTTAAGACAGTTATATCGAGAAAGTAGACAGTTATATAGAGTTTTAAGACCGTTATACATGTATAGAGAAAATTGTACTGTTTTAGACAGATGTTTAAGAATATATTAATATTATAGACAGTTATATAGAGGAAATATATAGTATTAGACAGGTATATAGAGAAATTTCTAGTATTTAAGACAGTTATATAGAGAAATTTTCTAGTTTTAAAAGGGGTCTATACGGAATAAAACCTTATATTAGAGATATAGAGTCCTCTCTTATATAGAGGAAAAATCACTATAGATGTATATGTATGATGTAGTACTTTATTCATAATATCTGTATAAACACGGGCTTTCGTTTACATAGACGGCTCGATCATTTATTCAAAAATTATTGTCGAAGAAAAGCATTTAAGTTGTTATTATAGGAAAGATTATTGTCAAGAATTACTTGGGGCTGAAAAAAATTTGAAGACCAAAAATCGTCTCCATGGTTCAAATGCAACCAAACTAGCAAATTGACAAAATTTGGCCATGAAAATCCAATGATGGCAGCCGTGAAGCTATTGTTTTTAGGTGGCTTACCAAAAATAGTCATCAGAAGGAAAATTGAGTGGAAGACAAGTCATTGACATTGTGTATATGAAAGATAATTGGATAAGGATTAATTTAGATTAAAAATTGAAGACAAAATTCATTCTTGGTTTCGAAATCCAACAAAATGTAGGAAAAAGTGGTCAAAAATCCAAATGGCGATATGCAATAAATGATCAGGGCTAAACCATGTGAAAATGTGAGTGTCCTATGGACGTGAAACACAAAAATACCCCGGCAGTGCATTAATTGTACCTTATTTTTACCACATATTTTGTTAGTATGTCGCACACGTATTGTGAGAGTTGCCCCCCACAATGTATTTTTTGTTGAAAAAAGATAAAAAAAATTTGGGTGTGTGTGTGTGTGATGGGTGTGTGTGTGTGTTGTGTGTGTGGGTGTGTGTGTGTGGGGTGGTGTGTGGTTTGTGTGTCTGTGGGTGGTGGTGTGTGTGTGTCGTGGTGACTTTAATTAGCAAGTTTTATTGTCACTTTCCTTTATATATTTTTTCTTCAAACAACTGCAGCGGTAAAGGAAGCATGGGGAAACATAAATTTGTCATTATAGGTCTAGTTCCAGTTATCTGGTTTACATACAATTTTACTGGAGTATTAGTGTTTATTCTATATTTAACCATGCTGCGGAATCGATTGCTTATCTA
>JAMKCH010023640.1:0-20044 GCA_023653785.1 Ophioderma brevispina
CTAGAAATCCAAAACCTACAATGTATGGAATGTAAGTACCATTAAATACTTAAATATATAACATACATACATAACACAACATACATAAATAAATACATATATACAAAAAATTTTATTGCGCCAAATCAAAAATACCAAGGCGCATTTACAAAACAAATGCACAACGAAATTAGAATTAAAAAATCACCCAATCAAAGTTCATAGACAAACAAAAACTCTTGCAAACATCGTCCTGCATGACTGATATGAATGACAAGACAAAGGTCCACTGTTAGTTACTCAAGCCAATGCCACACGACGTTCTCTGCTTGACTGTTATGGATACAAGACAAAGTTGCACTGCAAATCTACTCAAGCCAATGCCAACAGGTGACATTCTCTGCATGACTGGTATGGATGAAAAGACACAGTTGATCTGATAGCTACTCAAGTCAATACAACAGAAGACATTCTCTGTTGACTGGTTAGGATGACAAGACAAAGTTGCCTGACAAGCTTACTCAAGCAAATGCAACATGAACAGTCTTCTTGCATGACTGGTTATGGAGGACAAGACAAAGTTGCTCTGATAAGGATACTCAAGTTCAATACAACAGACCTTCTCTGTATGACTGGTTATGGATGAAAAGACAAAGTTGCACTGGCAAGCCACTCGAAGCCAATACAACAGGGACATTCTCGGTATGACTGGTTATGGATGCCAAGACAAAGTGGCACTGACAAGTTACTCAAGCCAAGCAAAATGACATTTTTTTTTTCTTTTTTTTCTGTAGATTGGTTGAATGACACGATTAAGTTGCACTGACAAGCTACTCAGCCAATACAACATGGAATTCTCTGTATGATTGTTATGGATGACAGACCAAAGTTGCATGACAAGCTTACTCAAGCCCATGCAAATGACATTCTATGTATGATTATTATGGATGACAAGACAAAGTTGCACTGACAAGCTACCTCAAGCCATGCAAACATGACATTTTCTGCATGACTGCTTATCATGACTTATGGTGACCAGACCCAAAGTGCACTGCCAAATTCCTCAAGCCAATGCAACATGCCATTTTCTGTATGACTGGCTGTAATTGGACAAGGGACCAAAAAATTGCAACTGTAAAGCGATCGAGCCAATATAACATTGACATTCTTGCATGACTGGTTAGGGGGACAAGAAAAGATGCTATGAGTTGAAGCTTAATAAGGCATTACAACATTGACATTCTCTGCAGACTGGTTATGGAGGAACAGACAGAGTAGAAAGGTAAAAGCTAATCGAGCCAATATAATATGACCTTCTCTGCATGTGGTTATGGGAGGACAGACAAAGTTGCTCTGATAAGCTACTCAAACCAATGCAAATGACATTATCTGCATTGGATGGTTATGGATGATCAAACACATGACAAAGTTGCGCGCAAAGCTACTCGAGCCAATATAACATGACATTCTCTGCATGACTGGTTATAAATGACAAGACAAAGTTGCACTGATAAGCTACGCAAGCCAATGAAACATGACATTTTCTGCATACTGCTTATGGATGACAAGCACACTTGATGGGGTCGCTAGGGCAATACTACCGCCTGTCTCAAAAAAACTGGGACAATCAAAACCATTTTTTTAATATTATATCTCAACATAAGAAAGTCGTTTGTACATCACATTAAAGAGAAAAATACCAGGCTTTCCGATTTTTGTTTCATACTCATTTGCTTGTTTCATCGAGAGATACTCCAGTTTAGCGGAACACAAAAATCACGAGGTTTATGCCACTTTCTGGTTGGTGAAAAACGGTGAACGAATTTGTTAAACATAAGTATTATTCACACTCTTGAACAGGCTAAATCTTTAAAAAGGGATTAACTTCATAAAAGAAACTCTAAAAGATACGAAAACAGCTACGTAATCGTGGAGGTATTTCAGTAAGTAAATGGCTTTAGATAAAGTGATACATTGACATTACTGTTGGTTGTTAGAACTTAGAAGAGAAAACATGGAGCATACAGCTGGCGGTACAGCAACCTGGAGGAAGGAGAGAGTTTTAGGTCTTGAAGTATATGTTGCAACGCAAATTCCTAAACACCCTTTGATAATTGCTTCCATTTTACAAATTTTGTTGACTTCAACGAGTAGTAAATGCACAAGAAGTCGGAATATTTTAAACCATTCTTTGGATTTGTGAGTGTTTATTTTGTTGCAATTACATTCTACTGTTCCTGGCATGATTTTAAACAGCTACCCAACTTTTAATAAATAAAAGTTCCATTTCTTGCGTGCAAGAATATTTGTATGCTTATTATTATGAAAATAGATATTTATCATGAAACGATTATGTTGATTATAAAAACCGTGTGGCGATAAAACTAGACTTTTTTGATACGTTAATCTGTGGTTTTGTTTCTTTGTCAAGTGCAATCTTTTGTGAGCTTCCAAACAGCACGGCATAAAACTGGGCGAAAGCAACTCTGACCCCGGGCTCTGCCCTGCATAAAGTGGCACAAAAATCGATTGGGTATATCGCAATAAATTGATTATATCTTGGATTGACAAAGCAAATAAGATGAAACACACCACCATTGGAAAGCCTGGTCTTTGTGCTTTAATATTATACCAAGTAAGAGTGACTATGATGAAATTTCATATTTAACCAATTTTTTTGATTGTACCTTGCTTTGAGGACAGGCTTTTGTATTTGGGCCTTTTTTCGGGCAAAAATTAGGTTGAGTTGTGCTATCGTTGCAGGTGCGGAAAAATAAAAAAAATAAGAGAGGAACAGTTTTAGAAAAGTTGTACACGGCCTTGATGATTATTGACCCAAATTTTTTTTGTTTTAAATCCTCCATATTCAGGTGCAAATTATAGTGTATTTAATGGGTTGTGATTTCTTTGGTAAGTGGATAATGATTTTTTTTTCAAAGATTAAACAAACGTGCTTTCACTTTGAGATGAATTGTTTATATACCACTTCCCATTTTGGCTGTGCCGACAATCATGCCGCAGATTTCCGCATTGTATTAACTTTGTTTAGTGGCGATATGGTGACAATGCTTTACCCCCCCGGGGGACATACGGTCGAGCATAATCGCGGGCGTACTCTGTTTTTTCACAAATGTTAAGAGAGCTGGTCACCGCGATGAATATGTCCACTATTTACGTGTCGTGTGCCATGCTACTAATTTCATACCATGGTGCTTTTTGGTATTGTGTAACTGTTCCATGGATAGTGAGATATTACGATTACGTGGGTGACAGCGCTTTTTTCCTTTGGACACAATACCAATAGCACCCTACATAGGTACAACGTATACGCGTGTTGCCTCGCATATGACATGTTGTAGTTTTATAAATGAGAATCCCATTGTAGAAGTTTGGGGAAGAAGGTTTGAACGCGTGTTGCCTCGCATATGACATGTTGTAGGGTTATAAATGAGAATCCCATTGTAGAAGTTTGGGGAAGAAGGTTTGAACAAGTTTTTCTATAGTTTGAAAGGTGCTGAATCAGAATTTTTGGGTCCAACCTCTGGGAAATGTGGGGAACTTTGTAAAATAAAAGGGTAAAATTAGTACAGGGGTAAACCTTGAACCTTATCAGGGCTGTTATAGCCGTGTAATTAAGGTCCGAACCTATACAAACTATACCTTTTTAATCCTTATAATGAGACATATACATCGGTGTACATTTAAACGCAATTTGACTTGATTTCAAATTTATCCCTGTACTAATTTTACCCCTTATTTTACAAAGTTACCCACATTTCCCAGAGGTTGGACCCAAAAATTCTGATTCAGCACCCTTCAAACTATAGAAAAACATCTTCAAACCTTCTTCCCCAAACTTCTAGAATGGGATTCTCGTTTATAACCCTACTAATATGTACGTATGTTGCCACATATAATTATGGCATAATTACGTACACACGTTGCCACGCATATGGCATAGCTACGTAAGTATTTTCCCATGCATTACAGGGCGTATCAAAAAGAAGTAAACAGTTTTGAAAGTATCATAAATGTAGAATGTATGTAGTATTTGGTCAGTTTTATTTGAGTTTCATGTACATTGCTATCTTTTCAATCCACAGTCTCAAAATCAGTCATGTACGACAATCAATAACGATTTTCTGACTGTTTTTGTAACCCGGGCACAAATGCGGTTGTGCAAAACAATCATGGGTTCGAATCATGGATATCAATGGGGATCGATACCTCCAGATGATCAATGAAGATGTTGTTCCCTTCATTGAACAGAATCTTCCTCGTTTTCAGCTGCAGCGAAATGGCCAATTTCAACGAGCGTGGTGGGCACAAGATGGTGCGCCTCCCCACAGAAGACGAACTTTGACATATCGCCTTGATGAGTTATTTGGAGATCGTATTATTGCACTGAACCATCAAATCCAGTGGCCACCACGATCTCCTGATCTGAATCAGTTAGATTTTTAGTTAGAGGGGACACCTCAAATCCAGAGTTTTTAGGACTCCTCCGGCAGACCTAAGTGAGCTTCAGCGTAGAATCACGGCAGAGGTTGATATTGTCAGACATGACAGAGCCTTAATCAGAAGAGCTGTGAACGCCATGCTGAGGAAGGCAGGTGTTGCATCCAAAGAGGTGAAGAAATTGTGGTGGATTTAGTGTGAGTGATTCGAAGAACATATTTAATATATCAAAAGTACTGAATTGTAATGATATGATTTTGATTAACTTTGCGCAACAGCATTTGTCTTTGGTTTGCGGAAATAGCCATATTTTTTTTCTTCGATTGTCACACTCCAATATTTTGCACTCACTGAAAGAAAATACTGTAATACTGTTATATTACCCTCAAATTTTGTGATTAAAATATTATTTTCTCAATTTTATCTTGAGAAAAGATTTCTCATAGGAAAAGTACTTTGTTTTATGATGAAAAAGGGAAAGGGGGATTTCCCTAGTGTTGTTTGTGCTAAATGCACCTGTTATTTACATCAAGCAAGAGATGAGTGGGATTCCCCGGAATGCTAGACTTAGAAACTGAGTCAACTTGTTTATGCTTTAAGAAAACATATTGCAAAATTTGGTGATTCTCCCATGATGTTATAAATGTGAAGTGATGCAATGCAGATGATGTAATTTATGTGAAATACAATTGGTCAGCTAGTGCAAGATTATGTTTATGCATGATGCTGTGGTAATATCTATTTTACGACTTGGGATTGGAGAGGTTAGATTTGCCAGCAGCCACCAGTAACAAGTAGCTAGAAGTTATAGCTAGTTTTAATCTGCAAAGAGTAGCAGACCTGTACAGTACCAAGAGCCAGGATTTATAATTCCATGTGAGCGAAGTCGCTGTAATTTTTCTACAGTCGTCTTTGAAGCCAAAAGTGCTGGGAATCAAAATAGGATTCCAAATTGTGGACAGATGGAAATCGTGGTGATTATCTTGGACTGATATACTGTGGAATATTAGTGTCGTCGAGGGACTTATTTAACCCCGTCGTCTTGAACTGCTGGACAAAATTACCTTCAAGACTCAGAAGATTCCTATAGATATTGTTACCCTTGGAATATTATTGCATGCTGTCATTTTGGAGTCTTCGCTGTGAGGACATATCATCGTTGAACTGCAACTCTGATTGTAACACTGGACACTAGAGGACTTGAAATATTAAGTATCTTAGTTTATAAACCATGTAAAGTTGTTATTGTAATTGTGTTTTGGACGTACCCGATTCTTGAACCAATATGGTTAAATCAATAAATCTGTGTTATATTTTGAATTCAGATCACTTGTGCACAAGGCTCATTTGTTTGTGTTTAAAAGGTATTTCTGACCTTTGGCGTCTACGAGACGTCATAACAATACTAATTGCTGTAATCAAATATGCCAAATACATTATACATTTTCCTTTTTATGATTGTCTATGACTGTTCACTTCTTTTGGATACACCCTGTATAACATAGGTACATACGTTATCACGCATATAACATAGGTAAGTACATATGCTGTAAATGGCAGAGATACCTACGTATATTTACACGCATTTAGGTAAGTAGGCCTACATATGTTGCCACGCATGTGGTATAGGTACATACGTATGTTGTCGCGCCCATGGTATAGTACGTATGTTTCCACTCATATGGTATAGGCACGTGCGTACGTTTGTTGCCACGCATATGGCATAGGTACGTATGCTGCCACGCATATGACACAGGTACGTACGTATTTTTCCATGCATATAACATAGGTACGTATACGTATGCTGCAACACATATAGCGTAGGTGCATACGTATGTTGCCCGGAAATGGCAGAGATACCTACGTATGTTGACACGCATTTAGGTAAGTAGGCCCACATATGTTGCCACGCATGTGGTATAGGTACATACGTATGTTGTCGCGCCACATGGAATAGTACGTTAGTTTCCATGACATATGTCAGAGGTACGTACGTATTCGGGCATATACGAAAGGTCGCTACGTATGTGGCCAAGATATGGCGCGCTACCGACGTAAGTGACAACGCATAATGACATATGTGCGTAAATTTGGGTTTTTGGGCCCCCCCCTGCTATGCATGGTACGTGTGTTGTTGCCATGGATTATAATAATATAGGTACTGTCGTTGCCACGCATATGGTATAGGTACGTATGTATATAGGCCTACTGCCAACCTAGCAAAGGAATAGTGCAGTAGTGTCCACTGTAAACGAGGCCTCGACTTTTGCCCACCCAACCAATCATTGTATGTGACAGAATCCTAATAAGTTTGATCTTATTGTAAATGATTCCCATCACAGGCACCATCCAATCACTGATCATGACATGCTATGGATGAGCGATTACCCACACACTGTGTGCATGAACATTGGCGAGTAGGCCTGTTTTACACATGTGGAACCCTTGTTAGAAATGGTCTTTTCGGACCTTTTCAGTGACGTATGTTCAACCAAATTACACCAAACCTTATAGAAAATAAGGTATCTTGGTTGTCAAGCTTCTACGAAGGAGTATAGGTCTAACCCGTTGTCCAAGGCACCCTCTTGAATCTGCCCAGCAATCACTGGTGATTTTGCCATAAAGTTAGCCTTGGTTACCTACCAAAATACCACTTTTTGGAATTAACCATTTTCGGATTTTGCTTGATTTCTATCTATAAAATTCACATATTTATTATGATAATATTCTTGACAATTAGAGCTTCTATCAAGAAAATCCATTGAGCACTTTCTCGCAACGACGAGCAGTTTTCTCAGGTCCTATGCGTTAAGCACAGAGTACGCATGACAGGTCATATCCTATTGAATGCAGTGTGCACAGTGAATAGGGGAAAAATGGACAGTAACTCCAAGATGGAGTGCAAGGAAACACCGTTCGAAATCTGTCGAATTTACGAGATGAAAAATGTGTGGGATTTCATAAAAGAAAGTGAAATTACCACCATAAAAAGGCCGCTAAATGGTAAAATTGCTTCTAGAGAAAGCCGAAAAGGGGGCGGGCATTGTATATTGCTAGAACTTTTTAAACACCCTAAAGTGTTTTGTTGAAGATACACACATAGTAAGAGTAACCTTCCTAAACAATCAAAGACTAAAATAAACACGCAGATAAACGATCAAATCATAACAACATAGGCCTACTCCAGGTGTTCAATTGTAGCAAATGACTAAAAGCGGGGATTTAAACGGATTTAAGCTGCACGAGAGAATCTCAAGTCATCCAAATTTTTTTTCTGTGATATGTAGTATGAGGGAATTGAGGAATCTTAAACAGCCGGCTAACATCTCACATGCATAAAACACCTACATTTGATCAATTTCTACAATGAGCTTCACTGGAGATGATTTTCGTATCCCAAGTGGGTGTATTAATTAGTATCTATTTACTTCTGTTGCCCCTTATTGAAAATGCATGCATTAGATTGGTCAGTTAACGGCCCTTATGATGCAAAATGGGTCGCGAATGATTCTCATTATATCACGCTGGTTTTGGTACATAGAATAGAAATAAGGGTTTGCAGTATATTTTGGCTCATAAGGTATCATGGCCGGAAAAAAAAAAATAAAATAATGGACTCGGCTGCGCCTCGTCCATTATTTATTTTTCCGACCTCGGACACATTATCGCCCATTAAAGGATATGCATCACCCTTTATTTCTTAAGTATGGGTTTTAAACATGTAATTTACATGTGGTACTCCTCTTATAAATAGTGTACAAATGCCGTATGTGGGAGTTAAAGGGGCATTTTCGAGTGGCACGTGGAAATTGGATCTACTCTATATAGAAGAAATCGTAATGTTGTCTTTTCG
This sequence comes from Ophioderma brevispina, assembly GCA_023653785.1. Lineage (NCBI taxonomy): Eukaryota > Metazoa > Echinodermata > Ophiuroidea > Amphilepidida > Ophiodermatidae > Ophioderma > Ophioderma brevispina. Next base: position 8,291 of record JAMKCH010023640.1, read on the forward strand.
CACGTAAAACGGACAGAAATTACACACCGTGGGCATATGGGCAGCGCGATGCAACTCATTTGTCATACACGTCAAAAAGGCCACATCTGAATCAACAGAAATTGTGAAGGTAACATTGTCTTCAAGATATCTAGTGAAGCATAAACAAATAAAGTTGCGTAGGATCACGAAAGCACCTTTAATAAGAAATGGTGACTTTACGCGAACCAGTTGGTCTAGATAGGAGATCCCCGACCCCTATTAATGAAGTCGACTTTAACGACTTTGTTGTCTTAATTGTTTTGCTTTGTTTTCACGAATAACGAAGGAGAATTGGTAAAGTAGACATTTGCAAATCGGAGAAAACGTGACATATTAAGCTATTAAAAAATTCGAACAATTATATTTTCATTAAACCCAATGAGTAATAACTAACGAATGGAATGTGATTTTTGAGCTAATCATCAATACGGAGTCGCCGGTTCGAATCTGACCAAGTGCACGTGTTTTTTTCAAACTCATGTGCGCTGACCATCTCCAGGAAATCTAATAAATAATAAACGCAATCGGTAAGAATGGTGGTAGGGATGAAGATGAATAGAGCCTAAATAAATATTGGAAGCTGCATTTCAGTGGTTATTGATATGAATATAATGTAATTACAATAGAGATGAATAAAGATGAAACTTTTAAATGGAACATCAGTGATTTCAAATCAGAAAACTCGACAAAATAAATCATCAAAATCACATTCTTGCATGTCTGTAAAACAAGTTATAGGTTCTACAGACCATGCATGGTAGACCAACGCAACCAATCAGTACAACATGGATATTTTAGTCCTATGTCGAACGGACACATTATACAATAGTAATTGAGTGGAGATTCCTACTTTGAATACTTCTATTTTATTCCTTTCTATCAGGTTTTTAGTTGAAAAATAATCAAAACATATCCTACACTTTAAAGGTATTATTCTGCAAATTTCCAAGATTTTGACCCTGACAGTGTATTGATTTCTTAGCTACTCTCTCTCTTCCATCTCTCTCCCTCCCTTCCCTATCTCTCTATGCCTCTCTCCTTTTCTCTTTCCCTCTCCTTCCTTAACAGGAAAACAATTAACAGGCACATGAAAATTACTTTGAACCACATAAGAATATGTTGTAAGGCATAATAGGTTCACAAAAAGTAACATAATTTCTGAATGGTTTGACGCTCCACATCCCTGAGGGGCATCCCCAGTTGGAATTTAGACGAATTGAAAGTTCAATACACAGACATTAAAGCATTTAAACGTTTCATTTTCTCGAGGTGGCTAACAATAACACTTTTAAAAGTGATAGGTTCAGCTAGGTTTTAATGTAACAAAGATGTGTGTATATAATAATAAACAAAAGTGGATAAAGCTTCGTGTTGACGGATAAGTTTGTCAAGTCTATCGAACCAACGAGTCCATTACCAATAAATTGAGTTTTCACTTTAGGACATGCCTTTACCGTGCTGACGCGATGGCCTATTGTGTGGTACCAGATAAATCATGAGCTGAGAGTTAGAATGTTCTAACTGACGTTTTGCCCTTTCTGAGATAAAGCTTTTTGAGTTTACAAAAAACAATATAAAACAAAGAAATTTGACCGGAAGTGGGACCTTTGAACAAAATTTTATTTTAAAAACCTAAAAAAATTATGTGATATATCATTTTAAATCTTGGAAAATATAAATTTAAAAGATATTATCTGCCCGAATATGGTGTGTCCTTGGTGTACGATATTCATTAGTTAGACTAGAGTTAAAGACTCTTTTACGGAATAAAGCTGTACAATCCTTGTAATCATTTGATCCTTTTATAGAAGATTTCATGCTAGGCCAATTCCGCGCAGTCTTACATGAAGGACGAGCCCCAAAATGCCAAAATGTCAGTTTGAACCTTGTAATTGATCAGCTCACGAAGTGTTAGCTATTTTTTGTTTTGGGGTAGGCCTAATTGTCGATTTAATTGGATACTAATTAAGTACCTCTCGCCAAGGGTGCCTCACGCATTCTCAATTCATAGTCCTATAAGGCCCGTAATTTGTCTGTTGAGAAAGTATTGAAAAGCATTGAGAAAATAACCAAGGCTTCCTATAGGCTATCTGAATTCCTTTAGGGGCAATACTTTCATATGTACTCCTTAGACGTTCTACATGATAGCAAACTTTCTTTTCTTTTTTGACGTTAAAGGTTAGTTACTTTTTGAATGTGAGGCCATAAATAAAAAGAAATTGCTTCCGGTAGAATTTTAAAGGAGGGGTACATATGGAACTCTTTTCTATTCAAGAATTTGTATTTCCTGAAATCAGGATCCCACTCTTCCGATGATTCATTTCGAATTCGTGAAAAAATATTATGTCCTTGTATTTCTAATCGTAACAGAGAACAAAGACCGCGTGGCCTAATGGATAAGGCGTCCGACTTCGGATCGGAAGATTGTGGGTTCGAATCCCATCGTGGTCGTGTATTTGTTATTTTTTTAGCTTAATTACTTAGCTATCTCTCATTAAAGAGCGAGCTCATCGCAACAAAATATAAGATTGGAATCAACTGAAATTTTGGGTCATTGCTATTAATTTGTTTGTGTTTTCCTTGGCTCGTTTAACTTCTTTTATTATCTTGTTTTATTGCTTTAAGGTTCTACTTTGTTTTACTTTTAAAAAATTGCATGGTCAAGATTCTGTTTGGTTCATATAGTTATGCCTTTGCAATACTAACGGATCAACATAGCAACGGCCGCGTAGCCTAATGGATAAGGCGTCCGACTTCGGATCGGAAGATTGTGGGTTCGAGTCCCGTCGTGGTCGTGTGTTTAATTTTGCTTCCTTGGCTGACTTACTTACCTGTCTGCAACTTTAATGTGCGAGTACTTGTAATGCTATCAATAGATGAGTTAACATGTGACGTCAACGCCGGGCAACGAACAAAGCAATGCCTGACAGTATGCGTGAGCACCTGTAGGGCGTGTGCTTTTAAAATTCGCGCTCAATTCAGGCGTGGTAAGGCTATTGAATGTTGAACTCGCTGGAAATACTATTTTGGACATAAATCACAGTCACGAAGTACAACAAAGTTCATATCTAAGTCTTTCAAATTTCGCCACTGTCAGAAATTACTATCGCATTACATAATTGACTTTGCTTTTTAGCTTCTCTGAAATTTTTGCTGAATTTGGTTGTTTAATACACTCATTCATGTATTGATTTTGCTACATCCTTAGGCACATTCATGCAACTGACTTGCAAATGGTTACGGACTTTCTTCATTCATATTGTTAATATCCGTCACTGCTTCTTAAACAACAAAAATAAATACTTGTATTATTATATTTACGGAGCTATATGACCTTTTACAGAAAATACCTTTTCACGTGAAATTAATTTTATAGAAACGTAGAAGAATATCACAGTAACAAAAAACATTCGTGGCACTTATGTTGAAATTTACGGCAAAAGCTGGAATTTATGATCGCAACCGTGCCCTTATTGTCGCCTGCCAGACGATTTACCACCATCTTAACATTTACAATTCGACTGCGCGCGCATTTAATACTTGGGCTTTTGAAGCAACGTCACAAGATAAAGTAAGTTTTCCAGTATTTTTATTACGCTCTGAACCGTATGTTTATAACTTGAGGCTGGTACAAGTTCCCGGATGAAAATGAGCACCTCACGAGATGCATTATGGAGGACCGTTGGCCACTATTACGGTCAATTTGGGTAACAGTTTTTTAACGTGAAACTCTAGCAAATGGGTATCGCCGTCAACAAATCCTACGTACAAATGTAATATACCATTATTGATACAGGATACGAAAATAATAGTATGAGTTTAATACGCTCATACGCAGGTACTTGAAAATTGTAAACATTGTAAACTGCTGGATTTTGGCAGCTTGGTCATGAATAAATTGGCCTAATATCGGCGATGGAGAATTCGTGCTATAAGCAGATGCTTGTTTCACAGGGTCTCATAGGCCAATGTGTTGTAATTTGTGTCCGTTTACAGATACGAACCGAATTTGCACGGTTAGGTAACCGTGGATTACTTTTTCTTCTTATCGTATCCAAACACAGTGGTTCTCAAATATGATCCAGCCAGAGGTGTGTACAATGTCTGGCTGCTTCACTGAATTCTGCAAGGTCCTTGTGTGTGCATCGTTGCCCCAGCATTGGGAAAACCAAGAGATAATCCATTGTCTGTGGTGCAGTTCCGCAATCACAGGTAGTGTTCTGATATGCTTCCAGGTAGCCCCACTTGTACAAGGAAACCTTAGATCGACCGCTTCTGGTTCTCAATCTGTTGAGACATCGTCATTTAGTCCATGAGGAGTCAGCTCCAGGAGGAAGATGCTCACCAGGTTCAATACCAATATATGTTACTTGGTTGATAGCAAGTCTTTCTTTCCACTAGGCGACTCTCCTAAACTCCTTAGAGACTGTTTCAAGGGGTTGCACATAAGAAACTCTCTCTGGATTTAAGGCGGTTGGCTGTGGTCTCTGTCCAGACATGTGCTTCATATTAGATGTTTGGCAGCTACGCTCTTGCATGCTCGCTACACTATGACGGATGTCTGGTGGAGCAATTCTGCTAGGATGTATAAGTTGTCCGTTGGTGTTGGTCGAAGACATCCTGTGATAAGCCGGCGGGAGGCATTTAATGCTGGATCAAGCTTCTTTGCATGGGTTGACCCTTCCCATACAAGACAAGCATACTCTGCACATGAGTAGCACAAGGCAAGTGCCGTCGATCTTAGGGTATGTAGGCGAACACGCCATCTTATGCGTTTGTTCAAGATGTATTGCGTGAATGTACTTACTCTTCGTTTTCTTGACGTGAGTCTTATGAGAGAGATTGCTGTCCAAGGTAACTCTTATAGGTAACTTTACTTTAAGCTGCCGTTTGGCTTCACGGTTGTGTAGATGGAAGGCACACGCCTGTGTCTTGGAGGCTTGCACGTAGGGGTTTCCTTATAAAAAAGGCGTTGCATGCGTGGATTTATAAGGCTGAACGGGTCAGATGATGTATATAAGAACCTCAACTTTTTAGTTAAGGTGGGGCCGAGTGGAGGATCACGAAAGACTCTAAGGATTTAATCTTCAGTCTATTGGTCCTCTCCTGTGTTAATAATGAATAAATTAATTAAAATTGCTAATGAAAACCTACACGGAAAAATATCGTTCCTCGTACCCACCAGTGCTCATACGGTTCACCAAAGTTCGAACCCTTAAAAATTGACCTTTTATCGGTTATATGCTGAAAAAAGAGTAATTTTGTATTTTATTTATTTGTTACATTCGGCATTGCGCCAGGAAGAACCCAATATTGCTATATGCAATAAATTCAAAGGACGCCTCCAGAACAGCGGGGAAAGATTTATGAGAAGTCCGATTTTAAATGAGGAGCAACCGACGTTCTCGGAGAAAAAATGCGAGGAAGGGTATGGAACAACAAACAAATTCAATACGATGACTCAATTGGTGAGCGAACCCAGGCCAGCATTGCGAAAGAAAGGGGAGCATCTCCACTAACCAACTTACCACTGGTTGGTATACACGAACACAGTGACCTTGAGGGGACCACGTGACAAACGCATTTTGTTATCACAGTAAAACGCAAGATTGGAAACCAGCGAACTTTGGAAAAAAATACTCTTCTCAAGTATAGGTAAAAAACAGAAGTGTTAGAAACAAAATTGCACTTTTACCTCTATTCACGTGCTCTTATGAAATTAGAATCCTACAAATTACATCCAAAGTTCGGAATAGGATAGCTAGTGATGCCATGTGTTGCGTCTAGCCAGATGAAGGGGGCCAGCTGTTCATTTGTTAGATGTGTGGCGCATCCCCAGGGGCGCATGGGGTGTGGGCATGATGGGTATTAGACATGCGTTTACTAAATGCATATCTCAGCCAATAATGAAAATTCCAAATAAACTTCCAAGGGGGCCCTGGGTTGTTTGTTGAAGCCATGCTGAAGGGATTTCAATGTATATGGTAGGTACATTCTTGAACTGTGTGATGTTGGAAAAAAGATTAATACTGGTCATCCACACTCACGTTTTATAGTCTCCGAAATTTTACAGAGAAACCTTTCTCCGTTCAGCGGATGGAAGGCGAATGTTGACTGATGACTTTTCCTACTCCAGCGTTGGTGTCGTCCTGAAGTTGAACTAGGTGTTTTCAGAGAAGAAAAGTTCATTAAAGGTTTTGGAAGTTCACGCCCCGTCCCTATTTAGGGTGGGGCTAGGTTCTTTCTTGATAAGGATAGCTCTCTCACTTTTCTTGGCAACAGTTTATTTCTTGCACAGAACTTTAACATTCCCAAGTCAGGTTTCATGGCTGTTTTGGGTTTGGTGTTCGGCAACTGCAGAGAAAGAAAGATTGTTGGCATCTTGGCCGTGTGCTCTTTAATACGTTTCCAAACAGATCTTTTTTTCCCAATATAAACCTTGTCACAGCTGCTTACATGGGATGCGATACACAGCACCAGGGTTTCTTCAAAGTTTGCCTTGTCTTTTGGCGAAACAAGCAGTTGGCGAATGGTGTGTTGGGATGAAACATGTGGAGGCAACCGTAATACAAAACACACGCCGTATTCTCTGACACCCCTTGGAGTAAGGAGTAACGAACACAAGGTTTATTAGTGTCACCTGAGTAGAGTCTGGTATGGAGTGGCACGCGGTGTTTTTGGGATGGCACGATTATAACTCCAGTCTTGATATCCACAGCGTCTGAGGGCAGATTTTACATGTTCTTTCCGGTATTCTTGATCCACTGGGTCAGTGACCCCCAGTTTAGCACGATGGAACAAGAGTCACCTAATCACACTTGAGTTTATGTTCAAGGGGGGGTGGGATTCTTCAAAAGCCAGGTATGATCAGCTGTGCGTCGGCTTGCGGACACACGGACTTCAAAGTACCATAGTCCGTCGTACTACTTAATGTATCCAGAAAAGAGCAGGTTTCCTTCGCTCTCCGGGTCATTGGTGAATTTGATATGCGGATCCTGTTGATTGATGTGGTCCGTAAACTGTTGTGAACGCGATCTTGTTTAATTACCACGAAAGTGTCGTCGACATAACGCATCCAAATTCGCGGGGGGTCTTTCGCAGATTTCAACGCGTTGATCTAAGTTCTCCAGGTACAGTTAGCGATAATGGGACTAACAGGGAGTCCCATAGCACCATCCATGGTTCTGCGTGTAAATCTGTCCTCTATTGAATTTGAACAAGTTGTCCGTTAGGCAAATTCAGGAGGCGAATTAATTGAGAAGAGTTGGAGGTACGTTTCTTACAGGGTTATCCTTCTCTAATAACGTCTGATGGCAACAATAGCACTATCAACCGGCACGCTAGTGACAGGGCAGTGACGTCGTATGACGTCAACACTTCATCATCGTCCAAATTTCAGATCTTTAATTTTGTCGACGAAATCATGTGAGTTCTCGAATATGGTGTGGTTTTTTTCTTGGACTTGCCAACCAAGGGTGAAAAGAAGCTCTGACAAAAATTTGGCCCCAAAAGTGTAGCAAACGAATCAAGCTAGAGGGACGATCGGAAGAACCGGAATGGTCTTCTTGTGAACTTTGGTAGACCATAAAATGCATGGAACAGCACAGAATTGAAGCCTAAGTTATCATAAATCGATTGGTCAATGGCCCCTTGCTCTTTCAACTCTTTAGAATTTTCAACGTTATTTTTTGTAGGAGGTGGTGGGGGGTCTTTGGTCACTTAGAGTTTGTTTGGTGTCGCTCAAAAAATCATGGACATTGTTTTCATACGTTTCAGAGTTCCAACACAACAGTGATTCTTTTCCCTTATCCGCCGGGAGAATTGTGATGTTCGTGTAGGCTTAAGATCTTTCAAAGCTTTCCGTCCTTGCAGCTGACAATTGATAGCCGGGGGATTCGCGTTTCTTAGGATATTGTTACTTGGACCGTAGTTAGTTTTCTTTCGAGTCGAGGCAAGTTATCCACACACAACTTTCCGTGGCTTACGATAAAATCCTTCCACTGGTTCTTAGCGCTGCGAACGAAATCCCGTAGTGTAGGTCCTTTATTCGAAAAACAGATTTTCAGGTGACGATTCAACTCTCGTGGTACGATAGGTTCACCACACCATTTACTTTCATTTCCCCAGAAAAAAATCCGTTCGGATCGTGTATTTTCCTACGCTGTGATCCAAATCGCTTTGTTACGTTCTTTCAGTTCCCGAAAATTTTTCAATATTGGCGGGGTCTTTTCACACGCTCGTTTTCAACCACCGATGCATTCTGGGAAAATCTGACGGACTGCTGGAATTCGTTGTTAGGCCATACGGCGTGTAAACGATTTTTCAACTCCTCTTTTTCTGTCTCTTTAAATTGTCGATTGTGGAAATTATGCTGTCGGCTTCTTTCGTTTAGAAGGGATCTCTCCGCTTTTGGAAAACCATATAGAGCGAGGGGACCACGAACATTAGATTTCAGTGACAATCCGGCGGGCGTAAGATGCGAATTATAACATGTCAGAGTGTATCTAAGATGGTTCCGAGTACGGGCTGCTAACTTAACGTGAAACTTTCTCAAGGCTTCTTCGCGTAATTTAAGAAATCCTTGCCAAAATCCAAATAATCGCAATGAAGGGTCTTAGACAGTGTGGTGAATACATGGAATAAAAGATTAATACTGGTCATCACATCACGTTTTATAGATCCGAAATTTTCAGAGAGAAACTTATCCGTCGTCAGCGGAGGGAAGCTGAATGTGACTGATGAATTTCTCCTAACTCCAGCTGGTGTCGTCCTTGGAAGTTTTGATGTGACAAAGTGTGTTATGCTCCTTCGCTTGGAGAATGATTGTGGTTGATGAAAGAGATTCTGGTGGTGAGAGGGGCATTACCCATACGGGAATGGAATCCTCTCACCTTGATTTTGCAGGATGTTTTTCATCATTCATATCATGATAATATTTGCTTAGTGTCATGGACAGCTTTAAACATCCTTTGGTTCGGTATTCCCAATTAACTTGTCGTCTTGTTACGAGGTATTCATTTGATCACAGGTCCCGAAATCCGGAACCTATAACACGTATTTTTCCAGAAGAAAAAAAAAATTTGAAAAAAAAATCATAATCGTACTTGGAATTTAACATTAGTGCCTAAAATTAATTTTTTTAATTATAGGACAAGATGAAAGAGGAAGGAAAAAAAATATGCGCCCTGGATGGATTCGAACCTGAGGATTTCAGGATCATGGACAAGGGCCTACCGCCTGAGCTAAGGGGATGTTTGTACTAGCGTTGAAAAAAAAATATAATACTAAGGCCTGGGGGTTAACCTTTTACCATACTTAAAAAACAACGTCAAAAAATTCGACAATTTACACTTTTTGAGTAGGCGAATAATGATTCGATCTAAACAATTACTCCCAAAAATCGGTCAATTTGGTATCAATTTGAAGAGAAAAGAGTGTTTGTATGAGTTTCCCGAGCATCCGAAGGCTTCCGAAGACGGCTTAATCATGCATGTCATGTGATCATTTGGTCCTTCCCCTCCCAATGCCATTCCTTCCCCCCCCTCTGATGGTTATCGGTGACGTCACGGGTTAATTTAAATTAAAATCAATTAAAACATTCACTTTTTGGCTCAGATGTATGCTGTTTCGTATATGTTTTTCAGCGTCTCCAAAACCGTGTTGAAACCATTCGAAGGCTTTCCATGCTGAACAATGTTAAAAGTTTGGGCTACCTCATAAGATATCTGGGGGGCCGTTTCGGGTTTTAGGTGATTACCTGGATTTCACTACCGAACACATGTTGAAGAGTCGCCAAAGCCCAGTCTGAGCTACGCCACTACGGTGGTTCCGGGAACGCTGGGTCCAGTCAAATTTTTGTTCTTAAGTGAGCGTAACGTAATATTTTGGATTTATAAGTTTGAATTCAGAGCAATTTATTCCAACTTCAGCCTTGTACTGATCGACGACACCATACCCGTCATTGCCATATTGTTCAATCATTGAATCAACGCTACCATGATTTCAGGATTGGTTGTTCGGTGCATTCATACAGGGTAACATTACATATTATGTCTGTATTGAATGATGATGTAACTTTTCTTGTAGAGATAATGGTGACAGCTACGTCATTTTTTTTATTTAAAATACAAACAACATCATGGGAAATCTGAACTTCTAATTAATTTAGAAATTTGTCTAATTACAAAATGCAAAATTAAAAAAAAAAAAAAATATACAGAAAAATACATAATATGTAAACATAGATGTATATACACTGTTGCCCATAAAGTTGGAATAAAATATTTGTACCACTTTTTATGGAATTATTCTTACCGTGTGAGTTATTTATGATATCTAGAGTGTATATCGGCACACTACTTGATTGACCGGTCTCTTCCGAACATATCTTCCACGAACTTAGTCCACAATTAACCCTTTACAAACTGTGTCCTTAGCCTGAAAGGAAAAGGGGGGTATTTGAACAGCCGAAGTATTAAGGCATTTGTTACAATTTTTTCACATCAGTCAGCTTTACAGATAACACATTTTCGGTGATTTCATGCATCGAAATATTCAATAATACTGTTTTAAATGTTAATCAGTCACTAATATCGAGTATGGCCACCCCCTGGCATGAATCAGTGCGTCCAGACGTCGCGGCATACTGTCCACAAGGTTGTTTGTGATGTCAATGGGCAGAGCGTCCCACTCATCGATCAGAGCCTGAGCTAACTCCTGTTAGTTTGAGGAAGATGTCACTGTCATTGATGGCTCGGCCTAAGGCATCCCAGGAATGCTCGATACCGTTCATATCAGGGGGAGAAAGCAGGCCATGGTATCTGCTTAACCCCCTCTGCCTCAAGAAATTGTCTCACTACAGCGGCCCTGTGCAGCGTGGCGTTGGCGTATTGCAGCCGAAAACTGTTTGCATAAACCCTTCTTGCATGTGGCAGGCAGTGGTTTTCCAGAATGTCCAGGTAAACGACGGCGTTCATGTTTCCATCTGGCACCACTATTGACGTTTTTCCTCCATAAGGCCAAGAAAAATAAATTGTTTGATTGCCCTTTCACCTCCAAAAAAAAATTGGGTCGGTAGGTCGCTTGATTTTTTTTTAAGGAAGAAGAATGTATTAAAGATATGCAAATCCTGGTTTTTGTACATGTATAGGCCTGTGTCTATACTGTAGCTTAAATCGTGAATGGCACGAATTGTTTCATTCTCTGCAATATTGTGCCATGGGCCAATACGTACAGATTTCACTTATGGACACTGCACATGCTGCAGAATCAACAAACAGACCCTTAAATGTCTGCGAAATGTCATAGACAGCAGTATTACGAAACAGCGTACAAGCCGCCATGTTGTTGTTTTGAAACTCTTACTCTTCCGACCAGTTCATACACGAATGTATTTCATCGAATGAAGTAAACCCCAAATGCCAAACTTTTTCTTCATATTCTCTATTTGTAACATAAACAAGTATCTATTTATTAATTTTTGTAAAATCAAATTTGATTTTAATTATTTTCGATGTAATATGTATATTTTGTCATATTTTTACCTGGTTGTTTTTTCACTAATATGTGGACGAACCAACCGTCCATTGAAACCGTTTGACTATTTATAGAGCAATCGGGCAATCGCCTAGTTGAACGACTACGACGAATTCGGCGATATTCCCCATAAAAATTATACACACAATTTGGTTAAAACTTCAGATTATAGTACATATTATATCACCTTTTAATTAG